>JAPWLS010001572.1:0-54425 GCA_028551675.1 Tineola bisselliella | reverse complement strand
TCAATACGTTGTTAGTTTGAGAAAATTGCCACAGCCCAAGCCGCATGCTAAGTATACGATGCCGACGTCTAAGAACGACATTGAGACTACTATCAGTGTGGTAAGTGTTAAAGAGGGATAGGTAGAGTGTTATGACTAGATATTTTTCTCCAAAACCCTAGAATATATAATATATGATAACCATTTTTTTAAATAGCAACTCATCTAAATTTAATTGTCTTTTTTGACATCAATATCTACAAAAAAAGTCTGCGATACCATATGTCTAACTATTATAGTCCTTTTTTTAAAATTTATACTATAAAACAGTTTGTTAAAGATTGCTGATTGACTGTTATTGTTAAATATATACTTTTTGACTGTTTTAATGCAAGTATTATCCACGTCGCATTTCAAATCTATATTAAAAGCGAAAGGTCACGCAATCTCGAAAACCGCTTGACGTACAAAAATGAAATTTAGCAGGGAGGTAGTTTTATAGTTAGTAGATAGCTAAGAACGGGTTTTGTGACAGATGTGTGTTAGGCATTTTCTGTTGACTGAAAAATGAAACATCATTAAACTTCATAGTACTTTATATCTTCATTAATACACGAACGAAGTCGCTGGCAAGTGTAATATAAATTTATTGTTACAGAACGCTGATTTATCAAACAATACAAGCTACGAAGTGAAGATATATGCGGTCACATTGTCTGTTACTAAGAAGCATAGTTTGATTAATGGAACTGAATCACCGCCTGAGGTTTGTTTGGTGGATATATATATTTACCTGATAATAGGTTTGGATAATATAACGATAGTGTGCCCTGTTCGGAACCAATAGATCAAGGAAATGGTTGTTTTTGGCTTACGGACTTTAATTACATTTAAAAAAAGTACAGGTGTTTGTTCCTAACCAACAGTTGGTCGTGTTTTTGTTACATAATTAGTTGGTTCAGTTTAGGGGAGAGTTGATCCTTCTTCATGTTATTTTATTTACAATCAGGAAGTGTCCAGTTTGTGGTGTTCCACTGCTGAGGCGGTGTCTTCTGATGCTCGGGCTCCAGATTTGTCTGATGGCCAAGGGAGCACTTTAGCTCTGATTGCTGTCATACCGATATCCTTATTGGCTATGCTCGGAGTTGCGTTTATTTATTGGAGGTAAGGAGCTATACAACTAACCAATGTACTAATGACAATCTTCAAATGGATACAGATTGGACTTTGTACTGGAAGAGACAATCATTAGAAAGGGATAACTATATTCTTATTGTGTTGAAGTTGAGGCATGTATGAAAGGGATGCGGATATCTCCTTTCCGTTTACGACACTGCGATCGTTTGTCTTTATATCGCTTTATATACACAAAAACTGTATCCATTTGAAAATCGCTATGTATTTATTAAAGTAAACTGATCCAAATTAGTTTTGTATTCTAATAAATACCTGCAGCAAATGTCTAAAGATAATACTAAGGTTAAGGTTGTATGTGTTGTCATTTTCAGGTGCAGATCGCGTCTTAGCAAGTGCATTAGTGCTGCGTATAGTTATTTGGAGGAAGGTGGCGAGAGAGCCGTTCGGGCGCCGCTTAATACGTACAAGAAACCAGGTAATTCACTAAAGCCAGTACCTAGGTCATCCATATTCATTTATTCAGATCTCGGTCATACAGTGAGTGTAAAATTTTTAACCCTAAAAAAAAGGATAGCAATATAGCCGTCCTGCTTACACAAGTGTTGTCTTGACACTTGATAACTTGTAACTGTTTTCTTATGGATCAGCAGTAAATTGTTCGCCACTCCGCGCGTGCTCCGGGTCGGATTCTGCTGCCGAGGCGGCGTCAGATGTGACACAGATGGATTCGTCATGGAGGAAGCCACCGCGAATGTCCAGTATCCACCATCCCGCTGTGCAGTCCACAGTTTTCCCGCAACACGTTACGTCTCTGCATGCCGATGGGGACATCGGATTTAGGTAAGCAATAATAAATACACATACAATGCCCTTAAACTAAAATAATCTGTGCTGTAAATTTCAGGGTAAGGATACCCAAAATGGTCCAAAAAAAATTTATTAAATTTATTTAGAACACATATTGTTTTTAGGCAAGCGTACAATACCCATTTCAGATTTTTAAAAAAGTTGTAACTTTTCCAAGACTTTCCGCCATTGTTTTCCACTGCTCCTTTTATATACGTATATTTCTCCATCTAGCTTCATGGTTATAGACTTGTGACGGTCGCCTCTATGAGCTGAAAATACTTATTTAAGAAGATTTCAGGTTTTGACATTTATTCTATCACTGCCATCTTTGTTGTTTTTTTCCCTTTTATTGCTACAATGCATTGTGATTTATTCATTTTCAATACATTTTAGTTTGATTTATTATTGCACATTTGAGCTTCCAAAGACTATGGGTATACGTTTATTAGGAATTTCATTGCAAAAACAGTAAGGTTTTCTAATTGGACAATATTCAACAAATAATGTTACTTCTTTCTCTACAGCAAGGAGTATGAGATCGTGGTGACACGGTCGGCAGCACTCGGTCACACGTCTCATCACAGCCATCGACCTGAAAATCGTTTGAAGAATCGATATCTTAATATTACTGCTTGTAAGTCATATGATCGTTTGCAAATAGATTATTAGATATTTAGTTATCGTTATAGAGGAGTTACACAGCGATAGAAAAGAAAGAGAAGCTATTGCGATGTCCTGAATGGAGATATATGCGTCTCTTTTACACATGCCTTAACTTCGACACGATAATAATATAGTTATCCCTTTCTAATGATTGTTTATTCCAGTCCAAAGTCCAATCTGTATCCATTTGAAGATTGTCGACTGTACATAATATACATTGGTACTAAGTAGTGTATCTGTGAATAATTTTGATTAAATCATTTTTTTATATTGTTTAGTATAGCACCTATGTTGCTAGCTGCAAAGCTTTCGAAATGTCGAATTAAAGCTAAGAACTATCATATTAAATCTTTATTGTCTTTCCCCCAGATGACCACTCCCGAGTGTGCGTATCAGCAGGATATAAATGCGAAGCGGCGGGTTGTTTGGGCGAAGGTCGAGGTGTTAATTGCGATTATGTGAATGCTAACTTCATCGATGGTATTCTGCCAGTTCTGGACGAGGAAAGAAAGAAGTACATACGACAGAAATTGGAGAAGAGACAACGGCCCCCGAGGTAAGGAAGACTCTTTGTCTAGTGCTTCGTTTTATAAAAGAATGAATTTTAGTGTAGTGTTATAAAATTAAGTATTAAGATGTAATGTGTGGGTAGTCGCAAGTTACTTGACTTTTTGGCATTTTCGTGGGTCGCGACATAAAAATGGTTGAGAAATGATGGTCTAGTTGATTTTATAAGTTATTTCACGTCCCACTACTGGGTTCTAAGGATACCACATGGTGGAAACCAGACTCTGACTCGGTGTTAGTAGCTAAAATAAAAGATTAGTTATAATTAAAAATAAAACTGATATACTGCATTATATATGAATATTGTTTTCACAGACAACCATCAATAAAGCCAGTGAACAAAGTGCCCCCGCCGCCGAACTTGAGCGAGGGTATCGAGTCGGCGTTCCTTAACATCGAGTTTTCCGGCATAGTGGAGAGTGAAGAGCAAGAACAAGAGACAGACTGCGATAGTGATCAGAGCGATGATGATGAATTAGATGATGTTTATGTTGATTTAGGTTAGTGTTTTTTTCTATTGTTTAGGTTAATTGTGTTTGTGTATTAACTAGTTTTCTGTTGTTTGTTTTGGTGCAAATTGCTTTGCAGTTATCAGAATAGGAGATTAAAATAAAACAAACGTGATAATAATCTTTATAAAGTTTATTTATTTATGGGATGAAAAACAGATCACAGCTGAAATGAGAAAAAAAGTGGTTCCGAAACTATTCACGCGTTGCGTCACATTACATGAAAAAAACAATTTTAAAAAATTACTTATATTTATCTATTTTACTTTTTTGAGCCGTGTTAAATACTTTATAGACTAGAAATTAAGTAAGAATGAGAATTTAAAGAAGTTTATTCGAGTTCCTTGGCTTATTTTTTTTTTAATTATTGTCTATGTCCTGGATTTTATCGTAAAACATATTCATAGTAGTGGGTTCATTTAAGAAGGTGAATAATGCAATAAATTACTATTATTATTGTTAGATGGAGTTCAAACCCGCGTAAAATTAGAATGGTTACTATGGAAACGAAGGTATATCGCAACGCAGGGGCCGACGCCAGCAACACTGGACGCGTTTTGGCGCATGATCTGGCAGCACAGAGTGCATACAATTGTTATGATCACTAATTTGGTTGAGAGGGGACGTGTGAGTATTTTTATTAACTCAGTTTGTTGCAGTTTATAGCGGAAATGTGCTCTTGGTTGTTCTGTTAGCTCTATAGTAATCAATTAATATGCGTCTATTTTGTCTATGACCTTAAAGATGACGAAGAAGCGCCCCGATGTCGTATGTAATGACTATTGATAACTATTTTTCAGCGTAAATGCGACATGTATTGGCCGAGCGGTGGTCGGGGAAGTTCGGCTGAGTTCGGCGGTGTTCATGTGACACTGTTACACGAGGACGTTCGGCAGGCGTATACCGTACGTCATATGCGCGTCAAGAAACAGGAGGTAAACCTTTGAAATTGTATTTTTTGACCTGCATTCAATGAGTTTATCTTTAAAACTGTATAAAATTAATTTTACAGAAAAACGAATCAGGCGCAGTTAACTGTGAGTCGGAGACTCGTCCTCTGCTCCAATATCATTATACTGTCTGGCCAGATCATGGTACTCCCAGGCATCCTCTGCAAGTGTTGCCGTTCGTGCAGGCAGCTTCCTCCGATCCCAACACTGTTTTGGTGCATTGCAGGTATGTATCTATACTCCATGGAGAAGACGTTGTTTAAGCAACAAGTATTTTGGACTGATGGATGATGTAATAACAAATTGTTTCCTCATATTATGTGTGAGTTTATTCCTATAAGTTTTATTCAGTTCTACTTTGTAAACATAGTGGTCTTATAGGAATAAAAAAAAATGTTGGTTAATTTTCAGCGCTGGTGTCGGACGTACTGGTACCTATATAGTATTGGATGCGCAATTGAATCAACTCAATTTAACTGGAACACTGTCCCCGCTTGGATTTTTATGTCGAGCCCGAACACAAAGGAATCACCTGGTGCAGACTGAGGAGCAGTACGTTTTTGTACACGACGCCTTGTTAGAACATGTGCGGTCGGGAAATACGGCGGTCGAGTTCAAAAATACGAGAGAGTATCTAGTCAAACTGCTGGAACCCATATCGGAGGAGGAACTTCAAGTTTTGGACTTCATTAAGACTAGTAACGAATTGACGAACGGCTTCGATGGTGAGTCGAGTAGTTTACAGTCGCAAGGGAAGGACGAGTCGACGAGTGTAGTTAGTGAGAAAACTGTGTATGAATTGCCGAACGGGGACGGGTTGAGTGTGAAAACGGATGAGTTTAGTGAGCGCAGTAAGTCGGCGTCCGTGAAGGAGAACGGCGATGTCTCGGAGGAAAAGGTCAACGGGGAAGAGTCTGAGGGGGTTTATGATTTGGCTCCGAGGTCAACTGACACGTATAGTAAGAAAATGGCCGCGTATGCTAACTTGACTGATCAAGAGAAGGAGGAGATTAGGCGGTGAGTTGTAGTTTTATCTTAATTTTTAATATATAGGGTGTTTCCATTGTTATATGGACATTCCAATTCTAAATTAAAAATAACTTCTTTATTATTCTCCAATTTTGGAATTATTCTAATAGGAATAGGGGGCACTGTAGATTTTTTTAGAGTTGCCTCTTTTGAAATATACCTAAAATACCTCTATGAGTATGAGTAGTAATATTTACAATAATATTTTAATGAAAATCTGAAAACTCGCAAGTAGACTCCTTGTTCCTCGACTTTTATAATTGAGAGTGACAACTCCCAAACCTTCGTAAGTGAGAAACCTATATCAGCGAGAATAATATTCGAGTCTTTTAAATTCTTGCTTGTCCGTGTTCGACTATAATCGGTTCACTATACTATTGGTGCTAGGACAAGTACAAATATATAGTACTGCAGTTTTAAT
The DNA here is from genome assembly GCA_028551675.1 of Tineola bisselliella. Lineage (NCBI taxonomy): Eukaryota > Metazoa > Arthropoda > Insecta > Lepidoptera > Tineidae > Tineola > Tineola bisselliella. Next base: position 48,321 of record JAPWLS010001572.1, on the reverse strand, counting down.
GTTTGTTTTTGTTTGTTTTCAGTGTAAACCGTGTTGAAAACTATGCCTTGTTAGAACGTATGAGGTCCTTAGCTAATAAGAATCAACAGTATCAAGGACCACCACCTGTCAATTTATTAGAAAAGCAATATTTGGTAAGGCTAAAGAAAAACATTGCCTTCTTTGTTGTGTTATGGTTATTCGCGAGTATGATTTTATAATTTGATTGTTTAAACTTGACACACACACACACACACACACACACACACACAGAAATAGGATTAGTTTTGTATATAGAGGGAGATTGTATATAGGGTGTTTGTATTTAATGTAATAAAGATTATTATTAATAATGTTTCACAGTCTCGCTATATGGTCTAACATACATATATAATCGAAGACTGCCTGTATTATTTGTATAAATTACATTGTATACACTTATGACATGACAAAGTTTTAAAAATAAAGAATGGCAGTCATAAGTATGTTTTTGTATAAATGGTGATTTTGATATTTACTGTTTCAGCTAATAACCCGTTCTTGCGTCGAGCCCGGCGTGTGTCCCAGAGCGACTCATAATGTCGAGAAGAACAGACGCGGGGGTATTTTACCATCAGATAGTGCTCGGGTTATGCTGATACCTAAACCTGGTGTTGAAGGTATTACTTAGTTTTTTTTTACTTATATAGATCTCTTTACTCACTTACTTGTTTTATTTTTTCTGTTTTTACTAAGCAATAAATAAATAGATCAAAGTCAAGTCAAAAACAGTTTCAGTCAAGTAGTAGGAGTAGAAGTGATTAAAAATATTATTATTAGATAATAAAAGTATATATGAAATATTTGCAGGCAGTGACTATGTGAACGCTTCGTGGGTATCTGGTAGACGTCGTCTTCGTGAGTTCGCGGTGGCTCAGCATCCTATCAGTGGCAGCAGTGGCAGCGGCGGGGAGCTGTGGAGAATGCTTTGGGACCATACGGCACAATTAGTGCTGCTGTTAACCAACGCTGATGATACGGTAACTAAGAAATCATATTAAACAATTTTACCCTCTATACTGACATAAAATTTGTAACAATTTTACTAACATTACAGGAATGCGAAACATTTTGGCCGACTGAAAACGAAACAGAATTATACGTCGCGAATTTCAAAGCCAGCTTTGTATCCAAGGACACTTTTGTAGCATACCGTAAGACGGATCGGTTATCGCCCGTGTTTACACCAAAGGAGCAGCCAGAAATTAACGGTTTGAGGCGACAAGAAAACCCTGAATGCAACGATGATGAGCGACTCATTCCTGCTAACCAGTCTCCTGTTGCTGACTCCGAACCGACTTACAGATTCGACAGGACAGAATTACGTCTGGAACGCCTCAGTGGTGGTAACAGAGATCTATCTGCAAGAAAATCCATCGCTAACGGTGATCTCTTCTCGTCTCTATCTGAAAACAGAAGATCAGGCCCTAAATCTCCACGTTCCCCCTCAAAAATGTCCCTTAAAAACTTCCGTTTGAGTTCACCAACTCGCTTCAAATTCCCTGATTGGGGATCCAAAGGAGCCGGCTCTCCTCCTGAAGTCCCTCCCCCACCACCTCCGGTTGCGCCTCCTCTATCTGTTGAGGATGAGGTGGAACTCCGAAGACCTTGCTACGGATTCGAAAAGGTCCAAGCTGTGCCAGAAGATGTGAAATCTGATAGAATAATTGAAGTGACCAATGTTAGTGTGCATTCTTTGCAAGATGATTACCAACTAAGTGTTAAGTTTATTCGTTGTAATGGTTGGTTAGACGGTGATACTGTGGAGTATAATCCTGGTAGACCTGATGATAATCCGTGCATTAAAGCTATTAAGGAAGCAGGCACTGAAGAGGAAAGGGAACAAGCGGTTAACAGGCTAACGGAACCGTTTAAGGATTCATTTGCATTGATTGAATACATTGCTGGTTGTCAGATGGAATATAAGAATGGTCCTGTTGTTGTTGTTGATAAGTGAGTATTCTTTTATTATTAGTAAGCAATGGATAACTAAAAGTTGTATTAGACATAGAGATTCTGATAATAATCCTATGATATTTATTTAGGGAACAAGTACATAATTATGGAAATTTCCTACCGATCTGTAGCTACCTTAAAAAAATTAGTCACTATTTCCGAAGATTTGTTTATTATAGAACTAATGGTAAAGCTTGCCATTTGTCTGAAGAGAAACAATCTTTTTACTATTTAATCTTTGTTATTATTAATGTCGATTATTTCTTGAAGACACCTGTATATTTTTATTTTTGTTATATGTAGATATGGCGGTTGGCGATCAATGTCATTCTGCACATTGGCCGCAGCATGTGGTGGCGCTCGTAACCCAGCAATAGCCGACCCAGCTGCCAACTTCCATCCCAAGGCTGACAGTACTGCTGACATCTACTGCTGGGCCGCATTGTCAGCTCATGCCAGGTGTCCCACTGACCAAACTGTAGCCACACCATACTCGCACAAGGCGTTGCTGGCTAATTATGCCGCTTTGGCCAGATATGGGCCCCATACACCTAGGTGAACAAGGTAATTGCGGTAACCGGAGATTTCGGAAATGAGTGAATGTATCAATAGATTGTTAGAAAATGGAGTAAGGTTCGAGTCTGATCTGGATTTGGACTCCATCAAGACTTATGTATCGTATTATGCAAGTAAATAGCATTTTTACTTTCAATTTAATTTAAAATAAATATTATAATATAATACTCGGCGAGTTGTGTGGTTTTGGTCAGGTTATGATAAACCGACTAATTTAAGGTTGTACCACCGACAATGTTTGAAACTATATGTGCCAGTGTCTATTGAATTTGTTCGTATTGCAGCTTCTACACATATATTAGTCATCTGATTAGTATATTTGTAAAAAAATTGCGGATGAAATATTTATAATAAGATTTGTAATAATGTGCTCAAAATATAACTTACTAAGGCAGCTATTATTTTAATTTTATATATTTATATAGATCGTTTTATAAACCGACTAAATTAAATTGATATTATTGAGTAGATGTTTCTTTGAGCTAAAATGACCTATTTAAGTTGTACGTCTAATACTTATGAATGAACGAGATGGTTGTGCCGTTAAATTTGTGCATCTATATTTTTTTATAATATAATTATTTACTAACATTAGATAAAATAACCCTTCCTTTATATTTCTAAATGATAGCTCGTATGGTTAATATAGATAAAGGGGGTTGTGAGCGAAAAATTTAGTTTTAGTATTTTCTCCCGTCCTTTATACAGTTTGCTTGCAATTAAGAAAGAGGATAAAACCGGATATAAGCGGATAATACTAATACTACTTGAGTTTTCGCTCTCAACCGACTTATTCTTCGCTGATTTCAAATGTGTACCCACCTCAAATATTCCTTATAGTCTTTACATGCCTTCCCTTTTTTTAATAATCTAACTTATTCCAATCGGAATACTTATTCCTCGACTTGAACATAGTTGCTTAAAAAACTATATGCAACTTACTGTATTATTGATTGATTATTGATCTTGACGTTTTGTACGCTTTGGATCGCTACAAACACGATGACTCGTAGCTCTTGAAATGTTCGATTAAATCAATGAGTTAATCAAAATAATAAGCCGCAAGATGCTGATAATATGAAAAATAATAATAACAATAAACACGACAGTTGTCTCGGTAGTGATTCGAGTCGAGGAATGACGATGGAGAAACCAAGTGGAAGTTTGTTTTAGTCTACAATATTTCCTATATTTTGATCTATAAAGGTCTCACCACATAAAGAACAAAATACTCTAATGTGCGAAAAAAAATCTTATTAGATTATATTTTTTAATTAATATTTTAAATATATAAATAATAATAATTAAAATTTATAGCTTAAATATTGTATATCTTTGTACGTATTATTAGATGCAAATTTATTAATTTTAAATATATTTAGTGTTAAGAATGTGTTGTATAGGCCGTCTCTGTTCTCGTCGTTTGTTTATAGCGAGTGTGAAAGGGATGGCTATAGTTTTGTCTATGCGCCTATAGGGATTGCTAGATTTGTTAGTTTTTTTATTGTATTGTCTTGTTCCCTTTTTGAGCTTGTTTTTTATACCCGAACTTTTATTATCATTGTCATGATTTATTTTAGATTGTAGGTTTTGAAGGTTAAAGCTGACTAAGGATTATCTGATCCATAGATGTTAGTTTGTTTGGAATATTAATTCTGAAACTAGCGGATTGATTGTCGCTTACACCGGAAGCGTACCTTGATTTCCATTTTTCATGACATATATTCTATCGATAATACTATGTAATATATATATACAATGTGAATTCGTTTTAATTAGAAAATATAGTATTTATCAAATAGTGATTCCTAATAGAGTACGGTCCAGTATTTTTTAATAGTTTTAAAAAAATGAGACTGCCTTTTATAGTTTTTGTCAATTATAGAACGATTTGCTTTGTTTGTTTTGTTTTTCGTTTGTGGACATAGTCTGGGGAATGAATCGTGTCTTCGCAAAAGAGCGGCAAAATTAAAAATTATTCGTCTGTAAACACTGGATATGTATGAAAAACAAAAATTATATTTCACATTATCAATCATAGGAAATAGAAGTTACCTTTTGTCGCTTTTAATTGGTTTCGATATTATTTACTGTAAAAACACTGACAACAGGAATCCGGAGTACCAAATGTCATAATGACAGTTCAAAATTCTTGTCAGATTATAAGTATTATAAAATTAACGCTAAGACACGATATATTTGCCAGACTAACGGCCAAATGCTCAAACCTAGTTCGAATTTTAAATCTGTTTAATTTCTTTTGTTTCTTTCACTCGCCATTTAAATGAAAGAGACAAATTAAAGTTAAGATTTAAATTTCGAACTAGGTTTGAGAATTGGGTCGTATAACAGTTATTTGTTTGAGCTTGGTTCTTTTGTTTTTTATTGCGATTTTCATATATTGCATACATAATAATTCTTAAAAAAATTTGAACTACCCGGCTTACTATTGTGTTTACTATCATCATTTTATTTCGATAGGTTTGCAGCTATAGTCCGTTATATTATGGTATATTATCTTGTAATTTATTTTCTTAATGCAGTGCCCGGGTATATACTTACATATAGTTGTGACTGATGTTCGAATTCAAAATCTGCGACGCTATTATCCAAGCTTAAACAAATACTGTTTTGTTAACCAAAGAGGTATATTGTGAAATATAGATATGTAGAAAGAAATTACTTTGAAAGTAATAGGTAGAACGTGCATTGAATATTTAAAAAAATGTAATATAAATTATTTGAAGCCCACTATCCACGGAAATGCATTTAAAAATATAAACGTGCTTCAAATTTGAAGCATTTTAGTACTTGCCCGTCAGAGTATTAGCGATAAGTTGTCACTGACAATCTCTGTGTTGCCAATACTGATTAAAAAAAAATCTCTATTATTTAAAATTTTTATTAAGGAGTCTCGTTTCGACCAATATTTAACAACCATTTGAAATAATAAAAAAAACTTAACAATCATAATTTCTCCGTTGGTAGTGGGTTTTATACAGGGTGCGGCACGGGAATCTCCCACATTTCAAAAGGCTGCTAAAAGAAATCTATATGAAATATCGAAATGAAATTACTTGTCAGAAAGGTTATGTTCATTCATATTTAGTGTAGATCCTGTTGCCCTAAATTTGCACACTCAAAACAAAATTGTTTTCCTGTCAGGAATACTAGCTTTTTTTGGAATATGGGAGGTTCCCATGCCCCATCTTGTATATTTTTACTGGCGTTTATTAAGCATTATCTTTTCTATTGAGGCCTAAACAGTTTTGTTCGAAATAGTTTTATACTCTTGTTGCATTTTATATATTTATTATTATAATAAATTTTTTTGTACAATAAAAGTGAAAGCTTAAGCCTAAATTATACAATTTTTATAGTGGTCGTAATATCAATAAATAATATTTGTAAGGCTAAGTTTACATGTATATAATGTATAGGTTATTTTATTCAGTGACTTTTACGGAATAATTGCCTTTTCTATTTTCTTTTCCCTTTCCTTCCCTTTAATCTTGAAGCATTCCAAATTTTTTATACGGACAATTTTTTAGAATAATTTTGTATTTTTTTTATTCCTTGACTAGATTATAAAATGAGTGATTATATAAATTCGTGACGTGGTATGACGTAGACAGTGTTTCTTGTTTCATTTTTACGGGTTCGAACTTTTTCACTATAGGGTACTAATGTATATCAACATAATAAAGAGGTGTTCCAATCTCCCTAATCAGTCTAAGTTTATTCGCTTAATAATTAATATACTTTGATAATTACTAGTCAGCACAAATTGAATGCATTTACTAATATTTTTAAAGTTAGAGCCAGTAATAACCAATGAGAAGCCTCCAGAATGTCGACATTAGAAAATACAGTGATCCTATTGGTTGTTTTTTTGTTATAACGTCATTATTATGAATTTTTTATTGCATATATTTTTATTGATTGTATTTTGACTGTAAATGTACAGAGTGTATATAAATATAAAAAAGAGCCACTGTTAAATAGATTTGATAAACGCTTCATGCTTCATGTACGCGAAAAGTATGAAACTTTACTGTCTTTGGCCCGGTAACTCAATTCTAATTTGTTGTGTGAATTAGCGCTTAGCTATGGGGTCAAGCAACCGGCCCTATTTTTGTAGTTATATTTTATGCGTATTTTGAATTTAACGCGATAATAAGTTCCCTTCAAGTATTTTAAATTAGTTAAATCATGTTGGCGGATAATTCTTGCAGTAATTATATGGATTGAATTATTGGCCCTAAATTTGTACGTGAACAGTAAGCCGGAGTTACAATGAGCGTGGTATGTTATTGGAATTTAGACAGTGTGTTTATTTTGTATTTTATATTATTATTATTATGTTAGTGAATTAGTTGTCACATTTGTGTGGACTGTGTATAGCAAAATTAAGTATTTATTTTTTGTAACCGCCTGTATTATTTGAAAATTGTAAAATATATGAAATTTATCTGGATTTTTTTCTGTCTTTTTCTTGTTTATTACCTTATTTACTTACTGTTATCGTAGTCTGATACGACTGCTACTACAAAATGTCTGCGCGCAACAGTCACTTTCACTATGCTGGCTCTAGACCAGTGTTTCCCAACCTTTTTTGTGCCATGCCCCCTTATGTAACCAAACACCCAGTTGATATTTTAGTCTCGTCAAGCGAAATTATACCTAATAATTATTTGCCGCAATTATTTAAGAATTAGCTTTTTTCGTTAAATTTGGCACCGAAATCAAGTATTGCATTTAAATGGCCCGGAGCGAAAGGGTTAAACTCGTGTCGAGTCCGTTTTCGAATCGCCCCACTTTGGGAAACACTGCTCTAGACAAATGTGCATATTCACTGGACCAATACCATCATCGGTATTATCATTCTTGAACTATTGATGCAATTCTCCGGTCGTTCGCTTGCTCACAACCTGCATTCGTACAATTTGTTCTCTGGATACGAGACTTGCGGTTTTCGTCAAAAATCGCATGCGGTTAGGTACCAATGTTAATGGGATATTAAAAATGAATATCTTGCTATATAAATATATTTTTTTAATATATAAAAGTAGAATTCGATGTTTGAATAGAATCTTATCGAAATCCAATTTCGTTTCGTCCTTCGAAGTTCTTCGCAAAAGGATCACGCAGGAATTATGTGACAAGAATATTGTCAATGTTTTTATTGTTACCCATGTAATATATTACGCAATACCCACGAAAGCTCTGAGGTTCTCTTTTTGAGATTTAACGTAAGAACATCTTTTACGTCTTTTAATAACTATATGTAACCTTTAGCTATACTAGTAAAAAAATATATGGAAAATTACTTGTATATTTAGTAATAATAAATATTAAACATCTTAAAGTATTTAACATGAAGATCTGCTTTATTATAGATAAAATCCTTTGAATTAACTCGAACAATGACTCAAACGCGAAGTTTGATTGCGCTCCCAGTAACGACGGCTTCGCGCTCAAAATTCAATTTATTCCCGTATCTGATAAGTTCCTATGTGTGCGTCCAACTATTTTGAGACGTGTTTCTGTTGGCAGTAGTCACTGATAAGTCCTGTATGTAGGTACTTAATCAAATCATATAACGCGACTACAATATTTCACTCACGGTTCATGAAAATAAAACGACTAAAAGTTACCGAATGCGATCCAAACCACATTCTTTTAGTGTGGGAATAGTAATGAATGAGGTATGTCACACGAGTGTGTTTATTATAATTTTATTAATGTTAATATATTAACTGGGTTGTTAAAACTGTATGCAATTATTTCTTTAAAGACAATGACCGTAGTAATGTCAGTGACATCGATATGGGTAAATCTGAACTAAACAAAAACTAGTGGTAGCTAATAGATTGAAAACTGATTTACAAGATGAATTAAAACGGATATAGGATAAATATATTACAATGTTACTTGGGATAAGAAACAACAGAAAAATAATCAGAGTTTAAATTTTTAGCTAAAATATCATCAAAAAGAGTAAATTCGTTATCCCAATATCGCACCTCAGTGCTGTTTTATATATAACTGAAGTTCAGCACGATCTCGTACAGCAGTTTAGTGACAGCGTGTAGTTGGCTGCTTCGTGATCGATTACAGGTAAGGTAGGGTCAGCAAAAATAGACTCATATGCTCAGGAGTAACTATCTTTATTTCTCAATAAAACCACCAATTAAAATACGCATCAAAACATTAATTACCATGGGTAAGTTATGTAGGTATATTATAATTTAAGTCCAATTCAGATCTATTAAAAAAAACACTGCCCTCCATGAATAGATTGACATTGACAGTATTTTTTTTAATAGAAAAACATTGGATTTTAAAGTTTAGACGATTACTACTTTTTTGTTATTAGTAATAATGTTAAAGCCAATGAATTATTGTTTAATTATTGTCATTGTTATATGATTAATGTTAATTCATTAGATTTTACATTACATTGCCGGTAAATACCCAAATAGATTAAAATACTTGATTATTTTGATAAATAACTCTTGATATGATATTTTTACTACAAATACGAAGATATGTTATTTAGTTATATTTTCCGGAAAAACGTGGATTATTTCGCTTCCAATACATCTACGACATTAGTTACTCACTAAATACCTAATTAATGATTTCAAAAGACATTTAAATAATTGTAAACACTACGGAATAATTTTATTAAACTATATATTTATTTTCACGCTATCCGTAATAAAATATAGGATAAATAGCCTGTTAATAAATATAAGAAGTTTGCTTTCATTGACTTGCTTAAAGCCATTAATACATAATTATTATATATTTTTTAAAGCCAAATTTTATAGTCTGTGAGGTTATGTCGACGCGGCGCGTCTGTATTTATCAAGTCGATAAACATAGTTTTATATAAGTCACACAAATAGGTAACAATTTTCTTAATAAAATTTGCAGTTTCGAACGCTGGGTCTTTAAAATGATCACTTTATTTAGAGCAATACATCTATTAAGTATATTTTAAATTACACTTTTTGGGTTATAAAAAGAAGTATTTGTATTATTTTTTCCAAGAAATATTCCTAGTAAAATAATTTTGCTGCATTACGTTTCTCTTGTCTTGAAATGTCACCCAGCGTTCATCTGCTTAACCTATACCTACGTTTCAATACACAATACTAAATAAGCTGCGAACAGGTCGCACCAATCGCTAATTACAATAACTATTATAAAAAACATTGAAACATTTAAATGTAGTTAAAGCATTTTTACGTCGACCTCCGTGTGAGACTACTGGGGGCGTATATTTTATAAATTTCTATACGCGGTTTTAAATCTTGATTCTTCTATTTGAAAATCGAACTATAGTTTTTATTCCTCTATTTCAAATTGTATTCCAAACTCTATTTCTCAATTTGAAAAGCGAATTATAATATGTATTTTCTATTCCAAATTGTATTTCATAATTGCAAAAATCAAATCTCAATTCTTTTATTTGAAAATCGAACTATAATTTTTATTCCCCTATTTCAAATTGTAAACCAAACTTTATTTTTCAATTTGAAAATCGAATCACAATTTGTATTTCCCTATTTGAAATGGTATTAAAGGATTTGTATTTTTTATTGCGAATTATGAAGTTTATTAATGTTTGAGATTACATCCACACTGAGGCCGATAGAGCCGTCTCGAAGGCTTTTGAATAACAATATAACTTAGATTACTAGTCACAACAATATAATATTGTATAATTAAAAAATGTTCTACTAAAAGTCTTAGAAAAATGATCAGTTTATTTTACTATTAAAAGAAATATATAGAATTGATTGAAGTTTAAAATTAAAGTTACGTATAGTCGATTATCTCCTAACAATAAAATAAATAGCAAATTATTGTAGTATTTGGCAGTTTCTTTTAATTAATAAAAAAAGTTAAATTAGTTATTGTCTTTCAGTGTATTGAAAGGAATCGCCATCTTAATGAAGTAAACCAAATTGGCACAACTTTAAAGGAATATATATATATAAGTATAAATATTATTGTCAATTGTAAACTTAGTTTACTATAAAAGCGATTTATTGTCAAAACATTACACATTCAAAATCATTGAGTCAAATATACTAGAGGAGACATGTCATACGAAATATGTGATAACCAGATAGGACAGCATCTATTAGATATTTCCAAATAGTACGTAAGTAATTTACTTTAGTAACAGATCAAAAGACATTTGTCCGCTCGGCTAATAAGGGTGTTTCCGGCGTATTTTCTATTGAAGACTGAAGTGGGTCAACATGTCTCGACTCCTTGCTAAGAGATTTTCCCACGTCACCTAAATAAGGTTGTCTTCTATAATATTTCCAACTCATTGTTCAAAACACACAAAATTCCTAATAAATACAGCATAAACATTAAACACTTAAATCTACTAACATCAAAGTTTTAAAACACCAAATTATTGTCCAACATTCTAATTTATTGTCAATTGACGTACAATTACTTATATAATTTATATATTTAATTGCACAAGAATTTTATATTCTTTTATTATTGTCATATATTGGAAGTATCTTTTATATTATACTACATAATTATATAATTTATAAGACTTAAAAACTATCAAAAATACATATATATTTGGAAGAGTAAACCGAAATATAACGATTAAAGTGTAAATAGCAAGCTATAAGAGAAAAAGCTCGCTGTTTTTAAAGCGAAAGCTACATATAGATATGCTTTCGATATGCCAGTTTTTTAAATTTAGTTTTATAAACGTCTGGGTTTTCCGTATTGCCACGTGACGACGTGAAAGGATTCAATGCTCGGCTCAATAAGCGTAAGGGGCAATTTGTGGGGCCACATAGTCGAGGTAGGTAGGTTGCTCGTACGTGCGACGGGCGGGCGGGAGCATCACATCGGAATAGCGAGAGAACTGGTTCAATTGACGGCTGCCTGATGGTGGTTTCCTGAAAACAAAACACAATTAGATTCTTAGAAACAAAAAAAATATTCGCAAAAATACAGCAGAATATAAATATATTAAATTAAATAATTAACTGAATTATAATAACAATTATTATTGTAATTTTATGTACAGGCTATGATTAGCGAGTTTCTTGTGATCTTCTCGTCATTGTAGAGTCTAACAATGAGCAAGCGCACGCCTTTAGTGCCTATGCTAATAAACGATTTTCATTTCATTTCGATAATAATAATGCTAGTGTTGTGTTAGATTCAACTTTTTATACTGATATTCTATATTGTCATACCTATGTCGAGTAGTGGGCTCATCAGCTGGATATTCCACGCCAAGGGGCTGAAGTCCACGGGGCTCTTGTTCACCATAGTTACCGTATAAGTAATCATCACCACTAAAACAAATTATTAACTTTAAATAAACAATAACAAATAAACAATTGAAGTAAGTTCAGTTTCAATTAATTAGATGTCGAACTGATTCCTGAATTAGATAGCAGTCTGTATCAATATTGTGTTATCCTATCTTCAAGTTATTGCGCAAGAAACTATTTATAGGCATTTTAGTCTATAATTATAACAATATTTTAAGAAGTAAATTTATATTATTTGTGTATATGTGTATAATATATCATCCTAATTTGCATTACCAGCTACTAATACTATTTTTTGTATGTGCTAAATTGTTTTTAAAGCTATAAAGGATTTATTATTGTTTAAGAACTTTTTACAAATATTTATAGTTGGTAATATCACAATATCTCGGACAGAACGTGTTTGTGTGTAGTCTGTTTTAGAAGATATAATGTTGCATTATTACCTCTTTCCAGCCGCAATGTCTTTCAATTCCTGCTTTTGTTCCGTGTCGTATTTGCGTTGTAATTCACGCACGTGTTCTTGGCGAATTAACTTCTTCAGGGCTTCGAATCTGAACGAAAATACACGTACATCAATAAATGATATCTTTACTTCTATAAGCATAAATATAAATTCGAACTATATTTATTTTTAAATATAGAGTTCCATTTTTTTTTCAATTTACATCCTAGCGTTCACATGAGCGGAAGACGCGTGTAGTTAAAGCCAGCGTTGCATGTAAAATAGGGCAAGTATTCAATATCGTGATCTTGACAAAGAGGATAATATACCTGTCTTTTTGCGGTGGCATTTGGTACGAGGGTACTCCGCGGTGTCGAGAAGGTCCAGGGTATCTAAGGATTTTCCCAGAAGTGTGAGCCACGTTCAGCATTCCGTACATCTGGTAACAAAATAATATAGTCCTAATTAAATCATCATATTTGTGTATTCACTACCAGATACTCAAGTTAAGTGATAAATAAAATACCCTTATATTTTTTGAAGACATTTTAAAAACACATGGTCACCCTATCCATACTAGCATATATGTAATAAAATTGATTGCTCTACTCGTGCATTACATCAAATACGCTAGAAAGAGACAACTAGTATACTGCCTGTTCCATATTCGAGTACCTAACCTAATTTACATAAATGAACTTCCATATCGTTTTACTTTGGCTGTCCAATGCAATACAGTATCCATACAATCTGATATTTTTAATACAACTTTAAAGAGCTTAAAACTATAGATTTTTTTACTTATTTAAAAAACAAAAGAATTATATTGTTGTATTTACGAATTAGAACATGATTTAAAAATTCATGCGTATAATATAGTAAGTATATACTTATATAGTACGTATATACTTATATAGTAGTACGTCATCACTTAACCCTTCGATTCGCACTTGATAATTTGTAACACGCCAATCGTGATCTAACAATTAGGCGCTCACAATCGCAATAAGACTGGCAGGTTCCCTTCATTTGTGAGCGCTTTGTAGCAATGAGGTGTCGACCCGTTAACCATTTAGGGTTTTTACACACACGATACGAAATCCTAACTTAGATAATAAATGTATACTTATAATGCTTGAGATAAATATGCTAGAGAAACCAATATACCAATATACATTTATATATAGAGTAGTGAATAAATTAGATGGGACACAATGATAACTTTGTTTCTAGCGTCTTTTCTAGTATATTTAAGTCAATGGCCGTAAACCGATCTGGAATACCCTACGATATGGGTGCAAAGCCAAAGCCGGAAACACCCGAACTCGAAAACCGGAAATTGAAGTAGCACATGACGTGCTCATTTCTGCTACAAACGCCGATATATGATCGAATGCTTCCGTTGAAGTCATATTCCGATTATCTTTAAGGTTTCTATTGAGATTGTTTCTAGCCATATCAAATAACTTATATTTATACAGCGTGTATAACGTGTGTGGCCGCCTTAAACACCCTCGTCACTCCGTTAGGAAACTAACTTAACCCACACATAATAGAATTTCTATAAATAGACACGATAAATTGATTTTGCTGTTAATTAAATATATTTTTCTATACGCCTTTCTTGCTTACTTTTAAGGATCAATAGAGCTTATTAGTTTACAACAAGAAATAGATTTTTGGAAGGTTTTAAACTGTGTATTGTTGTTTCGTATAAATGTTATTAATTATTTTTATTAAATTAATCTAATGTTTTGACGCAATTGTAAATTAGGTCTTCTAAATATAGGATATACTAGATAGGATTCGAACCCACACAAAGTCGAGCACTAGATTTATTTTTGTTCTCTTGTAATCGGAAGTTTCTTTATACATTTATAACGTAGTACTATACAGGATGTCCCGTAAGTAGTGGAACAAACGAAAAAGGGAAATAGAAGGGATCACACCCTATTAAAATATATCTAAGTAATAGTTAAAAAATAATGGTCGTTTTTATTTTCTAAAAATACTTCATTTGGGTTGATAGTTATGGATATTTAATAAAATTTTAGATATGTATTTTTAATATATGTTTTTTAATAGATCGTGACCCCTTCTTTCTACAGTGGGCTTATCACGAATTTAGTCTGGCTTTCGAATCGAGCTGTCACAAGTAAAACGGATCCGTTAGCAATCGCGATCATGAATTTTTACTAACGAGCACCAGCAATCTATCAAATGAACGAAAGATCGAGACGTTCGAAAATTAGCAAAAAGTATCTAAAATATTGTAGTTCCAAATCCGTACGCGGTGGCGCTGCTCAAATTTCCATACAAATCGCTTGAAGCTTGAAGCCAGACTAAAATTCGTGATAAGCCCACAATTTTAATTTGATCCACTACTTACGGGACACCTTGTATAATTTTGAATGTAAGACTTATTAGAGAGATTTATGTCTAATAATATACTCTATCAATTAGTAATTTAAATGTGGATTAAATAAGCGACTTATTAACAATCTGTGATTTACAAACTCTATCTCGAATCTAAAACATCAAACATCAAAAATAGATAAACACAATAGTTTTATGTGTGTTATTTTACCCATTTCACGCATAAAGGGTTAAAAAAGGATGCCCAAAAAGGGTTGAAAATAAAAGTGTGTGGGATGGCGAATATCAATCCATATGTCATTAAAGTGTATTTATGTGAAAAAAAGCTTTTATGGGTAAATGTTATCTTTATATAGCTTTAACCGAACTTATTGAGACACCTATTAAATTGATTTTATTCTGTTATGATTCGGTAGAATTACTTTTTTGTCTTCGTCCCGCCCATAAAGTTAGACAGAGATAGTGAATCGCCAATTTCTTTGGCTTTCTTTATTGCGAAAAACGATATTTATACAGGGTTATTGCTTTTAGCCAACCTATTTTAGTGCGAGCAGATATATTCAGTGTACAAAAACAGAAACGAAATAAGTACAATTATAAATATGTATAATAATGATATATGTATATAAAATATAATAAATAATTATTATTGAAAATAATTAAAAGTATTATAAATAAAAATCTACTACGGTATTCGTTTAAATTCAAAAACAAAAAGTAATTACAAGGGAAATTGAAAAAAAAACGACAAAACAAACTCTGTGATCTTATTTCCTTTGAGAAATTCTTTCACAAGATTTTACTTTTTATATTAATCAGTTTAAATTTATATAAAAAAGTAAAATAAAATAAATTCATTTGTTATTTTTATTTACTCGTGGGTGTATTTTGAGATGCAATTTCAGGTCGCTGTCATTATTTTGTACGCTTTCATACGTATGCAATATTCAAATTACATTATGTTTCATTTTAATATTGTAATAAACATAAACATGATACTTTTATTGCTAGAAATAATTAAACGTTATTTTCAGTACGCATACGAATTTCACAACACACGGTAGGTACCACGGTAAAACATACTGAAACAATTTCAAAAATTCAGTAAACATTCCGGGTATTGAATTTATCGCGACAAAATAAAAAATTAAACTAAAAACACGTGATATTAGGAAACAAAGATCTTGGTATCATGATAGCAATACCAAAATATATTTAAAACATATTGTCAGGCATTGCCTATTGTAGGACCATTGAAAATCCAGTAAAATAACCTTAAACAACCGTTTATTTAAAACAGCTCCTCGCAGAAACCTCAGAAAACACTTCAATAAATATAGAATAAAATCCCCCCATCTCCTCTCCAAAACTGACCCCTCGATACAAACTTATTTTCATTAGAAACTTTGATAGCAATTTCGTCCTAATTACCCGTTCAATAACTCCCGTAGTTGAATGTTGAACGTTTTTAAGGGTTTGATATTTATTTCAGTGTTAATTAAATTTTTGATACTTTTACAAATTTATTATTAATAGCTATTTTTTCCGTTATTAATATTTCATTATTTTTGTATATTTCAATTTCTTTTATATACCAAGTTAAATTTTGACTTTTATGATAAAGGAAATAAAATCAGCGCTTATCCTTTTGGGATTATAGATTTGATTGTATAATGTCATTATACTATAATGTCTGGGATAAATCGTAAACTTAATTTAACTTATTCAAAACTGTTTCACCAAATAATAAAAATAAATATTACCATTAAAACCGTAAATTGGGAGGTCCAAAAAATATCAATATTTATTATTCAATGTTAATATAAAAAGTTCAGAATAAAGTTAGAGAAATATGCTTTAAAAAAAAGTTCCTACTAAAAATATAATATGAAATATTTGCTCGGATTTCTCGACGCATATTTCTCGAAGATTACAAAACTTGCGACGGCCTGAAAAGTTTACAAAGAACATTTCGAATTTTGCCCAAAAAACTTCCTAAATATTGGCTACGTCAGTTTAATTCCGAAATTTCTACTGCGAAGCTTTTTACAATAGAATACTGTTAAAACAATATAATAATATTTTTATAAGTAATACTTCATTTAAATTTATTGAACAAACAAGATAGGCTATGATTGGCGAGTTTTGTAATTTCTTCTCATCTCGCCTTTTCAAAATAAAGGTCCATTCTGACAATACACAAGAGTCAGAATGATCTATGCGGAATAAATATTTTTGATTTAGTAGTGAGAACCTCTCTGATACTTTTGTTTGGTGTAATGAATGTAAGTTCGGATAAAACGTTACTCTCTCTTACTATTAAAGTTTTAAATATAAAAATATTCGAATCAAGTGATTTTCTTAAACAAATAAACATCTATAATTATTACCTCGTCATAATCCGGAGTTCTGACGACATTCGGAGGGGCCTTTGTCAATATACGACCATAAGCTTCTCGCTGGATATTCGGATAGGTGTAGCGAAATCTGTGAAGAACAAACAAACATTATAGTAACGCAAAAAATTATGACGTAATTATAATTTTAAATATAATAATCCTAACATTTTATGTATACAACTAGCTGTTGCCCGCAACTACGTCTGCGTAATAATGAAGATGTTTCATATTTCAGTCAACAGACAATACCTATCACACTTCTGTAACAAAGTGGCATCTAACTATAAAAATGACACCTAACCTCAAAAATTCAAATAGTATTATACTGCACAAATGCAATCCAAAATATGTCAAGAAAAGAACAGCCAAAATCGTCAAATATAATCCGCTAGAAATATTTAGGTATAGTATGTACTATTAGATACGGCGGCCACTCATCATCGGATATATGTAACTCAGTGAAAACACAACGATAGCGCGTTTTAAAATACTTCTAACGCCATCTATTGTCAACATTTAGAACTAAAAATTATTTTGTTCGTCTTAATTTATTCGTTCCATTAGGTGCTGATAGGTTCAAACTAATACATCCTATTTAAGCGGACGTCTTCATCATAGTAACTCCAATCTTTAATTTCAGTTGAATCAGTCGAAAATCTAATAAGATTTATACAAATTTTAAATATTATAATTTTAAATATTATTATAATTTTAAATATAATAATCCTAACATTTTACGTATACAATTTATTTCTTGCCGATACAATAGCATTTGAAATGAGGTGTGCGAGCGAAACAAAGCTATTGTCTTCCATCCCTTTCAGTTGTGTCACAAAGAAATATTGTGGCAATTTATTGGCGTGACCCCACTTGAATAACATTGTATCTGTTTCACTGTTAAAGGTGAAATGTCATGGAAGTTTGCTTCTCTATATAGGTATATATGTATATACATCTTTAAAACAATTGAAAACATAAGTTTGTTCGAATTTTAATTTAGATTGTAACGATCAATTTGATATACGCTTTAATTTCAAAGTCTAGTATTTTCTGTTCATCTTAATTCTGATATCAAAGAACAATGTATTTATATAACAATAAAGTCGATAACTTATAATTAACTTTGTCCTCGTTTCGATATTGTTTATATTGTGTCGAGATTTTCAGAGAAATTGTTTAAATTTCAATACCTCAAAATAGTACAGAACTTTCGTCATAGTTTATTTGAGTTTTCGATATTGTTTACTAAGAATTATTTGTAATAGATAATTTAGTTTTATTATTAGATTATATTACACGCTATGAATATTCCGTAGCTACTAGAGATTTTATTTTAAACTCTCTATTTTGCTGTCTCCGGCTGCCTGGATAAAGATTGTTTAAGAATGCGATGATATTTCACTATTGTAGGGGTTCTTCAATAGAATCTTCTTCCTCTTTATCGTTTTATTTCCCAGCATTTTATCTGCTTTCCTCAACCTTTAGTCCATGGTAGTTCAACAATTTTGTCTCTGAGAAATATCTCTTTGACATTTTACAAGATCTTGTCAACGAAAAAAGTATATGTTACGCGCTACTATAACTTTTATGAAGTCAAATACTATGCTAATTTAATCTATATATCTTCTATATAATATATACATATATATAAAAATCAATGGCACTTTTCGTTGTAATTTTATAACTCAAGAACGGGCTCACCTATCCAAACCAAATGTTTAGGCTTTGTTCGGACTATTTAGTAGATGGTTTATGTGAAGTTTGCACAAAATCGGTAGAGCGGTTCTTCATTTATCACATTATTTGTAACAAATTAATTCAATAAATGGCGGATTGTGCTGTCAAATTGAAACTATTTTCAGTGTTGACAGTAATTGAAACTTTTTATGTCATTCATGCTTTTTGATGCATGAATTTGATGTTCCAATTTTTTTTTTTAATATTTCACTTTATACGTAGCGAAGCACGTATCGCTCGGTCTGTTATAATTGTTTTGTGTCAATGTCTGGTTTAAATAAATATTTTTTTTAAAAATATATTAGCAAAGGTTCAATTAATAATAGAAATGACTAGTATATATGTACCTGGGTGCAGCTCGTGGAATAGCAGTATAGACGGGCCACTCGTTGTACATCAGCGGATCGCGGTATGAGCTGACTTCGTTAATAATTTCAGGGGCACGCGCCTGCCTCTTTGAGAACCTGAGAACAAATTAATATGATAAATTAATAATAATAAATACTTTATTGCTTTAAAAACATAATAATAACAATGCTGACACAAATTAACTCATAGGAAACAGATTTAGAGCAATTGGCGATGTTATCACTAAAAGTAATTTCTTCCAGTAATTTATTCTTTATTTATTAAATTTAAAAAGTTAACTTCTTATGGTAACCGCTGCGGTATTATTCACTGTACAAATGGATACAGTTTTTGTAGGCAATGTCGTGAACGATAAAGGCGATATATGCATCCCTTTCGCACATGCCTCAGCTTCGACAAATGTTATCTCTTTCTAATGATTGTTTCTTCCAGTCCGAAGTCCAATCTGTATCCATTTGAAGATTGTCGACTGTATGTTAAAAATTAAAAGTCTTTCAATAAATTTAAAAATTAGTTGTGTCTAACGGTTTAGTACTAGGGGGTTGTGTTTATACATGATTGAGCTTCAAGCGCTTGATTATAATAACCGCCTTTTCTATTAAATAATTAAGAGCCGCAAATAAGCTTTTTTATTTATTAAATACGTAGACTCGCTAAACCTAGACTAAAGTTTATTCACGTCTTTTATTAACTTCATCTATGTTAGGATACTAGAAAAATAAATGTACATACATAGTAAATACTACCTGCTCCTAATTTATTAAACGACTACGTTTATGCATACGTACACACAAAATTGTTTATTCTATAAAAATAAATTAGATTTCTAATTTAATATATAATTTCATTTGCCGACAAAAATTAATTAATTCTCTCTAATTGTAATTAAAAGGGACTAAAATTAAATTCTTAATTACATTTAATACATCATTTTGTAATTAAATATGTGACTGCTATAAAATGTAATTTATAGAGATGTGCCGATTATGACTTTGGCCGACTAGCCGACTAGCCGATTAGTCGGTTGTAAATAAGCCGACTAGTCGGCCGACTAATCGGCCAAGCCGATTACGGTTTAGGGGATTCCCGTGATGCTTCGTTTATAGCTGATTCGCCACAATTTCAGTCATTACTGACATGTGGACAAATATAAATAACAAAAAAGTTAACAAAAAAATATATGTCATTAAATATTATGTTGATTTGTTTTGATTTGATAAATGTCATCAATATATTTTCTTTACAAGGAAGTAACACATACATTTTATTGAGAAATAGACACAAAGTAAGAAGCCGGATAGTCGGCGCTTTTTACCGATTAGTCGCCGACTACGATAGTGGCCGGATAGTCGGCTTTACCGACTAGTGGCCGACTAGTCGGAACATCTCTAGTAATTTATTACTGAATTTTTATTTTGTGTTCTAAAATCGAATTCTTTTTTTATAAATCCCTCACGTCACGTTTAATAATACAATTTCAGCAATATAACCCGTACTTTATATCGTATTTCAGAGCAGATGAAAGGTGTGAAATAATCGTAAATCGACACTCGGGTCTCACTTGATGTCATTCGCAGATCTTCTATTTTTACCTTCGAATTATTGATTACACATGGCTGCTATAAATGTTAACTGACCGTTACGAAACAGTGCAACAATTTTGTCGCATAGCTCGTAATAGTAAATCCGCACACATCGGAAGTGAACCCAAATTGTAACAAAATTAGGAAGCAATGACGTCACAAGCGTATTTTTAACAAGACCGAGTGGAAAAATTCTATTAAGCAACATTAAATAAAAGAAACATGTTTTTGTATTTTAATTTGGTTTCATTTTCGCAGACATTTCTGGAATTACCAACGAACGCGGCAATTGAAAGAGAAATTTAAAAATAGAATTCTGTAAATGTCAATTTGACGTTTTACATATAAATAACTTTAATTAAAATCTATATATACATCAGAAATAATTAAAAATATGTAGGTATAATAAAAGTTGAATTTTACCAAACTCATAATAGCGCTTTACATTAATCATTAACTTAGTCGATATAAATATGTGGTTTAACGACTAGTGAACTCAGTCGGTTATAGACTCAGACTCAGACTTTGATCTATATAATTATGAATTTGAGTCATTTCCCGCTAACGTATTAACGAACGTAGTGGCTTTGAAAACAATGTGTATAAAGTTTCAAAACAACTTCGGCTTTAACCTGATTCTTAAACACTTCCGACATGCCTTTGTCGGCAAACAAAAGCCGACATATTTGGTAAAATTTCCGTTAATACAAAACACTTTAGAAATTTCATGCTAATTTTATCACATCTATTATGTTCTGTAATACTGACTTTTATGATTATTATTTTCAAAATTTTATTATAGTTAAACATAAAATAGAAACCAATTAACATGTAAACTGTTAAAATGTCAGATTACAATAATAAAAATTAATAGATATAATGCATAGAGGGTAATTTGAATATTCGACAATGAAATCGCACACCCCAATGAAATCGCACACCCCCTTGTTTATTACTTTTGTTCAAATTATTTATTAAAATTCTTCGGTATTTAGTAAACAAAGGTATGTTAAATAAAAATACACATTGTTAGCTTACTAATGTCATGAAAAAACAATAATTTATTTGGAAATTACACGCACAAATATCAAAATAACAAAATTCCGCGAATTAATTTGTTTCAGGTAGGCACTACTTGCTCCCTTTCAGACAGGTATAAAAGGGTTAATTAAAGGAATTTCGTAATTATTTGTGCATTGAACTTTAATGTGATAACACATCTTGTGATTACATACGGAAAATTTGGAAAAACATGGACACTACACCCGCAGAAGCTGCTCAAGTTATAGCCTTGCTGGAGGCAGAACAAAACCAAAGTGAAGTGGCTCGACAGTTAAATTTAAGTCGATATTCAGTTCGACGCGTATACCAGAAGTTTCGACAGACAGTGGGCTATTGTCGGCGACCGGGATCAGGTCGTTGTCGTACAACATCAGAACGTTATGACCGCTTTCTTGTGACGAGATATTTGCGAAATCGACAGCTGAACGCGGTTGAGCTGGGATAACAGCTTCAAGAAGTACGCAATGGCAGTAAAAGTCGGTGGACAGTCAGAAGGAGATTGGCTGAAGCTGGATTGACTGCAAATCGACCAGCAAATGGTCCGGAATTGACCACAGCCCACCGACAAGCCCGACTTCAATTTGCCCGAGAACATTTAAATTGGACGTTCGATCAATGGAGGTCAGTTATGTTTTCTGATGAATGCAGAATGACTCTACATGGCCACGATGGACGCTTAAGAGTCTGTAGAAGGCCATTAGAGAGATTTGCACAATGCTGCTTAAGCGAACGTGTCGCTTATGGTGGCGGATCGTGTATGTTTTGGGGTGGCATAATGCTCGATTCTAAAACCGACATTGTCTTCATTATTGGGGCCAATGCTGGATCTAGATCGAGAGGATTAACAGCTCAGCGGTACGTGGAGGAAGTTCTCGAACACCATGTCAGACCGATTTCATGGCTTATGGGCAAAGAATTCATACTAATGCACGATAATGCCAGGCCACACATCGCTGGGAAAGTTTGTGATTATATGGAAGACGTCAATATTAACGTAATGGACTGGCCAGCTCGCAGTTCCGATATTAACCCAATTGAACATGTTTGGGCCTAGCTTAAAAAGCAAGTAAGAGCAAGAAGTCCAACTCCTGCACATCTCCAAGGACTGCAATCAGCCATCAAAGAGGAGTGGAATGCCATTCCACAGGAATTATCAATTTAAAATTAATATGGTCGATGAAAAACAGACTAGGAGCTGTAATTAGAGCTAGGGGAGGTAACAGTCCATATTAATAAAGATTTTATTGAAAAATTCCTGTTTAATTTTATCCAATAACAATATCCAATGTCTTGTTCCTTAAATGCAATAGTCGCAATTTTACTTGTAAGTTTTATTTCATCTCCTAAAACATCATTTTCAGCATTTTACATACTGTTTAGTGGTATCATTGGAAAGATAATGAATTAAGCTTTAAGTTGGCATAACAACTTCTTAATTTTTTATCAATATTATTAAGAAAATCCAGCTTTATTTGTAAAAATCCGGGGTGTGCGATTTTATTGCTCTCAAGTGTATTTACACCAACAATTGTAAGGCATGAGCTTAATTATTACTATGAATAAAATAGTTCTGTATTTCCTATTAATTGAGTATTTTAGCTCAATTAGTGTGACTTTCTATATATCTATACTAATATAATAAAGAGGAAATATTTAATTGTTTGTTTGTATGTATTGAATAGGCTCCGAAACTACTGGACCGATTTGAAAAATTCTTTTACCATTAGAATCGTACCCTGATGAACATAGGCTATAGAATATTTTCAAAAACGTTAGATCTGTATGAAAACTTCAATAATGTAACCCAAAGTGTGAAAAAAATCATTATATTGCGTACGCTGCGGAAATTATTGACAATAGAGCAAAGTGATGTACTACAGTTTTATAGAGGACATCAATATCTACAAAAAAGTCTGCGATACCATATGTCTAACCATTATATTGATTATGGATTGTCAAGTAATTTGTCGGGTGGTGATTTTTAAAATTAATAACGAACATTTTGAAAAAAGAATAGAACCTTTATTATAGTCATTAATTACTTACATTTCTGTGATTGATCGATTTTCACAATGTATGAATTTAAAGATGAGTCTTATAATGGCATTTATTGCGTCATCGTGAGTCGAAGCTAGACTTGTTTTAATTATTATTCTAATACTGACATCGGGTGTTATATAGCGGATGGTAAGTATATGAACAGTACTTTTATATACAGGTTACGATTGGCGAGTTTCTTGTGGTCTTCTTCTCATCATACGCCTTTCCGAAGCCATTGTAGATTCTAACGATGAGCAAGCGCACGCCTTTAGTGCCTATGCTAATAAACGATTTTCATTTCATTTCAAAAGTAGCTAAAATTGTGTATTTATCTCTTTCTAACAACAGGTTGCTTATATTTTTATCTCTTTCACTCTTATGTAACTATGGTATAAGTATGATAAAAATTTATACACCGGTATATGACTGCGTTTTCCTAATATTAAAGTGTGGTTCGTGGTAATAGAGTAGGCAGAAATCGCCTCCTTGAAACTCCACCCAGTATATTTTTAAATTAGGAAAACGACTAGTTTATTTCACGGACTATACCACTTATTAAAAAATCAACTTCACAAAGCAGTACTTACATATGTAGCTACTGAATAAAGCCCAAGTGATTCCAAATTGTCCATTACTGTTTAAACTTAAATTAAATTCGCATTATTAATGAGACAAATTTGTACCATTAATTGTTCCTAAAATAGACAGAAGGGATACGACGTTATTAATGTCAATGAACTTTTAATTACATTTTAAGGATCTTGAGTCAAATAATCCACGTCTCAAATTATGATCCTGCGTCTTTTATATGCAGAAATATGTGACAAATTAATATTATAATATAGTCTAATTACTGTCTAGAAGCTAAACAGTAAGCCTAAGGGATGTCTATAGGATATAGAATCTTTACAAATTAACCCATTACTTCCCAAGCCTTGAAAACATTTGAATTTTTTGGCGAAATCTTTAAGTTAAGTTCATAATACGTTAAGAAAAAATAATATGACAAAAAAAAATTCTTTAACGCTGAGTCAGCCTGTCCTAAATATGACAATAGGGATAAAAATTATATTTTGTTTTTATTTTTAAATCATATATATTTGGTAGAAGTCTAAGAATCAGTTTTATGTACTTTGAAGTTGGTTACTGTTTTCTTTTACGGTATATAAAATCGGAACATAATGCTTTTTTTGAGGCAACAGAAATGATCAATTTGAAAAAATTACATTAAAATTACGTAAATATTTATTCTTTTTAAGTCATATTATTTCGTGGCACACAAAAAGGGTTGAGAATCACTGTGTGTTTAATAAAGTTTAGTACGAATTAATCACATTTGTGACTTAGAAAGAGACTGCAAGATTTAACCATGTAAAAACCAAAGAAACCCTTCTGGGGAGCATTTCACTAAATCAATTATTTAAGTAAACTCTTTCGCTAAACCCTCATGGGGGAGACATTAAGGGAATACACTTAGTTGATTACTATTTCACATAAATTCAATTAGCAGAGTGATATCGTTGATTTTTTATACAGGGACAACACAACATAACATGTGGACACGAAAAATAAATCTTTTTTTATCAGGACTTTTCCCCTTCAAGATACGGTTTCGGATGTGAATCCACAATTGTAACACATATTAAGCGGACATCTCAATCAATTTATTTTGTGATAATTTTTATACGCACTTTTAGATATGTACCTACACATATTTACTAATATATTTGAGTACCATTGTTTATTGATGTTCATCAATATACAATAAATGATGGAAATGTGTTGTTAAACTAGTGTTTGAGCTTGGCTTACTGTTGGTTTATTAGAAGGATTTTTTTTTGACTGAATTTATTGTTTTATAGGTAGCTGTATATTTATATATTTTATATATATATATTATAGGACATATACATGCATTTTATATACATATATGTTATTAATATAACATATATTATAATCACTGTGCAATCTGATTTATGAATTGTTATTTCCTTTTTTTTTTGAATTAAAATCCAGTATTTTTTTTTGTTAATTATTCTATGTACAGGCAATGGTTGACGAGTTTCTTGTAGTCTTCTTCTCGTCATACGCCATTATAGAGTCTAACGATGAGGAAACGCACGCCTTTAGTGCCTATGCTAATTTATACCTTATGGTAAGGTATATTTCTATTCAAGAACTCAAAGTCAATATTATTTTCAAATATTCGACTCTACAAAGTAAATACCTACCTATGTTGTTATTTTTATGTATAAATATTTGAAGCACATACCTCCACATAGCCTTGAGCTGCTCACAAGTCGGTTCATCAGTTTTAGTTGTTTGCTCCCGATCGCGAACTCGGGCCGGCCTGGGCGACAACACCGACTCCTGGTCTATGCGGTGCTGGCCCAGCACAGCACTCAAACACACTAACAGCCCCCAAGCACGCCACCACCACGCCCACATCCTGTTGACAAGATAGAAATACAATTAAAGAAATATATACTACTAGCTTTTACCCGCGGCTTCGCTCGCATTTAAGTCTTTAAATAAGTATCAGTGATCATTTCAATAGAAATGAATCAATATGATTCCAAACAGCTGAAACTACCCGACTATCGGTTATAATATTAGTAGGGATTTTTGAAACTCACTTCAAACAACGCACTTACCTACTTCTAAAGGTGATAATATTTTTTCTAATCTATACTAATATTATAAAGAGGAAAGGTTTGTATTGTTGTATGTTTGTAACGAATTGACCCAAAAATGTTTTTTCAAAATTTCAAAAATTCATTCGCCATTTGAATGCTACATTATCACTGAACATATATCAGGCTATATAAATTACAGGAAAAATTAAATAAGGACCCATACTAAAACTACTATAATGTAACCCAAGGTTGCCAAAAATTGCCATAAAAGGCAGGCGTCGTTGAAATATGAAACATCATTATACTTCATAGTACATTATATCTTCATTACTACGCGAACGAAGTCGGGGGCAACAGCTAGTATACTATACACGTCTAAGACAATGCTCAAAAGAATGTATAAAATACCACATTATTTCTTTTTTCTTTAATTTGACTTCCTTGTAACATATGTATTATATTATTTCAAGTATTATAAATATCATATTACGAAGACTGGCTTCGTGTTTAACTACTACACTACACTAATAGTGCCACCACTTTCTAGTATAATCTACAGAAATATACTGGATTAACCTAATACTCTCGGAAACAACTGCTTCATATTTGTGATATCTATCTCTTAATTAGTTCCCTAACGTTTAAATGTAACTTATTGATAGCTTGTTTCTAAAAACAATTGCAAATCACCAGTGCGATATCGAGCTAAATCAACAAATAACCGTTTAAAAATAAAATATAAGATTGATTACCTTGCATGATTCATTACAGCATTGCTTGTGATAAATACATCAATCACAATCCGTCTCTGTCTACCCACATAATTGGAAATGTCACTGGATATAAATGTAAAAGGCTTTACGACTTTTAATAGAACTACATACGTATACCTGTATCCGCTACGATTATAAACTAAGGTCCGTATTAAAAAACGACGATCGAGTGTACTTTGATCTGTGCTTGAGTAAGTTGCAAATACAAAAAAAGAATCCCGCTCCATTAAAATCCCGTTTCAACTAGATGTTGCTTGAGCGTCGTTTTCAAATACAGACTTAAGTATCTTAAAACGTTTCTTTCTTTTTTTGTTTATAATTATTCTATAGATAATAATAATAATAATAAAACTATTGTACAAAAAGCTTAAAGCTCAAAGCCGTTGAAATCTATCAGTTAACCTTTGTCAGTCAGTCAAATTAACTAAATAAATACAATAAAATATTAAGATTATACCGGGCGACTCAGAACCGAGAATTTTTATTCAATACTTCATTTGTTTAATAATAATAATATAACTTACTCAATTGTTTATAAATATACTAGCATAGTATCAACACAGAAGTCGGATAAATCGTCATTCTGTCAATACACAACTCTAAGTAAAGATAAAAGTTTATTAATTGAAAACTCTACGGACATGTCTACACATATTTTACTATCATATTTATAATTTATAAGCAGTCCAATACGATAACGATGTCACAGAAACAAATGAAAAAGACAAAATACGAATCCAAATTCAAATGAAACCGACTATGTCATTAGGCACGGCCATATTACAACAAACATTTTTAACTTGGCAACTTTGGTTAAACACGACAGTAGCGCCATTACAGTTTTAATGAGAACTACGATGATGATGCGGAATGATTTTATATAATTTGTCGGCATGTATTTTGTAATATTTTGCATTTTTTTTAGTTCAATTATTTGCCACTAGTTGAGAATATACATAAGTAATAAATGATTCTGAATTTGAAATAACAGATAAAGAGAAATATTTATATTGAGCATCGAACCCGGGATTTTTACACAAATTACTTTACTGTCGTTAGTAAGTGCCGGGATAGTGAATACAACTTGTTATAATAAATAAGAATCAATGTTAGTTCAAAAAACAAAAACGTATTAAAACAAACACAGCATTTTGACATAAATGTTTAAGTTGGTTCATTCAACGATTTTAATTAAAATAATTTATTTTAATAGAAAACGAAATTGAAGTTAGTAAAGTCGTGGGCGAAATGCAATTCATTTTAATGTCTCCTTTGAAGGTATTTATTTTTAATGCTGGCAACATTTATTCGTTCTTTTAATAAGCGCTAATCTCTGTGTAAATCCCTTTAGAAGTTTTAATTTAGGGAAAAGGAAAAATAAAAAAACACATTTTGTATAAAGCACTCTCACTCACTACAGCGACTCATTTTTAACTTAAAAACATTATATAAATATTAAATTTGAAAATTATACAATTTCCATCTGGATTAGTTTTCCCACAGTCCCTGCCTAGAGCCTCACGACCTTTAAAGTAAAGGGATGTCCTTCAAACAATGACAGAAATATTTACCCAAGATATTTCAACTTTAAACTCCGAATTAAATTCGACCCTGTGCTAAATTTATATTACAAGTTTATCAAAGTATTCCGCTGTGCCAAATTTACATTTTGAAAAATACAAGTTTATTTTCGTATTACAATATTGATTTGTTAAGAATTTTTTCTGTGTGGAGTTGCCCCTTTCTCGAAGCACACGCAACCCGGTTAGGTTAATTATACTTTTAGATAATATAATTGTTAATTAAGGTGTTAGCTAATAAGTTATTTGTGTTAATATTTAATTTTAAGTTTTTTTTCTTGTTTTTTTCAGTAACACATTGTTATTCAGGATGTTAGCTATTAAGTTATTTGTGTTAATAGGGGGAGGGATATAATATATATAGAGGGTAGTTCCTCAGTCTGCTGTCAACCATTAAAGGGCTTGGGCGTATTTGGTGTTTTTATTACAAATACCCACGAGCATATCTTACAAAATTCGATCGTACTGTCTGGCATATAATATAATAATATCACAAAGCTATAAGTAAAACATTTTCTGTTGTAGCAATTGTTTTGGTTCATAAAGTGCAATCTTTCAAATTCAACATCACACGGTGTCAAAAAAATATTCCAGACATCAGTTGGAAGTGAAATAATATTATTACACTTTTTGCATTTAAATTTGGGCATTTATATACTGAAAAGAAAATTTATAATGATGGGAAAGAGATTTATTTTAGCTCTATTTTCCGTCCGGACCGTGTCTAAATATAGAAATCGCTTTTGCAAGTTGAATTTAAAATAAGTTTACCAGCGAATAAATTTATAATGGAATATAAATCCTTTTTTCAATTTGTATATTTAAAGGTTACCTTCAGCTTTTTTAAAATACACTTTTTGTGGCATTATACGCAAAAATGTACTAACAAGTAGCTTCCACTATGCCTGCTAATTTCGAATATTATAAATTAGTGCTACAATAAGTTCCGGGTTCAATTCCTTGACGAAACGTCTTATTTGTGACATTTATTTATAAATATATATTGTATTAAACAAATACGACCGATACACTCTTCATCTATGTGAGCGGGTGAAACCGGGAAAGATCGCTAGTTTATTTGTATTTCAAAGGCATCCTCCATCAACATAAAAAAATAAAGAATACTATTATTTTCAAGTACAAAGTTAGACGAACTGATGCATGGCCTATCTAAAATACCATAGTTAATACTATGTAAATAATATGTATGTATATATTATTATTTATTATTTTATGTAATGTATGTATTGTGTATATTTAGTTATTATTTTCTTTTCATTGCACCAAATATCACCGCTCACACCGACAAAGGTTAGCTGGTAGATAATGCCGACGGCATTAAGCTCGCCTATGTAAAAAATATTACTATTTTTTTGCAATAAAGAATTTATTTATTTATTAAACAGTCGTCCACACGTCTAAAACCTTGAAAACAAAGAATCATTAATCAAATTATTGATCATGACTAGAATTACATGAAATACTTTTTTTTAAATTTACTCTATGTTTACGTTTATATTTATAATCTTTTTTACTATACTAATATAAAAATGAAACCCGAGTCATTGACCTTTGATTGTGTTCGAAAATATAGTCGTTAAAAAGCAATCGTCTTTCCACGAAGTTAGTCGTATCAACTTGGATCAATGACAGTGTAACCATAAAGGCTCACACTTCGGAAATATTCGGGTCGATTCGGTTTTGTATTATATTCCTTTGCAAGGAGTAAATTCAGACGATTAGGCACACTTTTTTTTTATTACCCTCTAAAAATATAATAGAACTTATTTCAAGAGTAATAAATATAGGCTTTGTAGAACATATATCAGTTACCCGTGGGACTTGAATCAAGTCTAGACTCTGAGATCTGATTTCAAGAACAATACTCGAGGGAAATCAAGAATACAAAAATCACTGATACCCGAAACTTATTTTGTCTATACATTTTGTAATAGTAGATAAAATTTATCAGTTTATGTATCTTGTTGTAGTGATGTCCTTTGTAACTCGAGTCAATATTTTATATTCGACATTAGTCGAGCTATTGAACTATATGAAAATTTTAAAGTAGAGATGTTAAAAGCCGATACTAATGTAACTTCGTTATACGTACTTTGGACGGTCAATACCTATAGTATAATGTAGGCGTTGATTTAATCAACGCCAATCAAGGGGTGGGCAGATAGTTCATGATAATTATACCAGTCTATTATTCATTATTTTTCATTTTAATATTTATAGATCACACAATAAAAATATAAACTGACAGAAGCGTTTAAAGTCGTTAAGTTTTTTTCCTGAATTATTATAATAATATACATATATAAAATATTACATTTTGGTAATTTAAATGAACGTTGACTCGAGTCAAATTTTGTTTACCTCAAGTCACTCAATTTGAATGACTCAAGTGACCTCACTATCTTATCACTACATTCTATATCAGTCACAGTTAACCACTCGTTGTAGTAACATACAATTATGATAATCATTGTAATTAAATGGCTTACTGTAATAACAACTTTTATGCTTTGTTTGATAAAGCTCTATCAAAAACTAAGTTGCGGTATATGCCATTCGAGTTCGCATCTAGTAGGAAAAGTAATCATAGTGACAGACGGAAACGGTGGATTGGGTCTAGAAACCGCAAGAGATTTGGCCGACAGAGGAGCGAAACTAATACTCGCCACGCGAAATGAAACGCGTGGGAAGAGGGCAAGAGATATGATAATCGAACTGACTGGAAATAAGGATGTACACTATCGATATTTAGATCTGGCATCTTTCAAATCGATAAAGCAATTTGTTGAAGAGTTCAAAAAGACTGAAAAGAGATTGGATGTCTTAATTAACAACGCTGCAGTGGGCGGTGTCGGTTACAGGAAAACGGAAGATGGTTTGAATTGGGGAATGCAGTTTAATTATTATGGTCCATTTCTATTGACTTGTCTCCTGGTACCGTTATTGAAATCGTCCGCTCCGAGTAGAATCATAAACGTGTCCTCTGTCGTACATTACTTTGGGGAAATCGATTTCAATAATTTAAACATGGAGAGGTATTGGAGCGACTATCTGGTGTATGCGAACAGTAAATTGTTTCTGAATCTTATGACATTGGAATTGAGTAGAAAATTAAGCGGGAATGGCGTGACAGTGAATTGTTTAAACCCGGGAATTTCTGCTTCGAATATTGTACACGAAATTCCTTATAAATTCGTGCGGTATCTCCTTCAGTATGTGTATAAGATTTTGTTTAAGAACGCGTGGGAGGTGATTCAGACGACGGTGTACTTGGTCGTGTCACCTGAAGTTAGAGACGTAAGTGGGAAATACTTTTCTGATTGCCGTCAAGTGAATCCGTCCAAGAAATCTCAAGATGCAAATCTGGCCAAGAAACTTTGGATTGAATCGGAAGAACTCGTTAAGTACAAGTTAGAAATTTGATTTGTTTAATTAATTTAGCGATATTTATTGTTAGTTGTAATTTAATTTTAGTTTTAGCTTATTATGTTACTTATTCTTGCGTTTGGTTATTGCAAAGCTTTTGAAAAATCTGATTAGATTATAGAAACCAAACGCGATGGTAAGCACATGTTTTTTTAATATATCGGACAGTCGTAAAGTGTCTATTACGTTCATTTTGAAGCTGTTATTTTAATTAATTTCGACTTAAATTACAATAAGTAAATTTATATGACATCAAAGTCCAATATTAATCGTAAATATAAATATGTGTATAAAATAAACAAAATTTTACCCGAAAAAATGTATTTTTATTTAACCTAGTTTCTTTAGATAAGCCACCTTTATCTTGATTCGATATATTATGTTAGCACCATATCAAGATTTAGTTTTTATATTAGTCAGGTGTATATACATTGTATTACAAATAAAAATTTAAATTAATTCTATATCAATGTTTAGTTTCCATGATATGTATCATATTAACACAGATATGTAATATAATCTGCCATCTCTTCTTATTCGTTTACTCTGTATGATTTTAATAATAATAATAAATTCTTTATTGCTTTAAAAATAAATAAATAATAATAATAAATAACACATAAAAAACAAATTTAGAGCAATTGGCAATATTACTGTATTATTAAGTAATAAATAAATAAATATAATCTCTTATTATTTTGTTGGGCGTAATCTGTATGTTTCGGTGCAATTTATATTTATTATTATTAGTTAGTTAATTATTTTATTTAATATATTTATGTCAAATAATTTATTAGGAAATTAAGTAAATTTTATCTATTTATTATTTCTTGTGATTTAATTATTTTTTTGTGACCTATCGACCTAAATATAGGTATATAACATTTATTGCGGTATTACTGTTTGCTTTGTAAATGTTTTTATGAGTTTTAATATTTTTCATGATCTATCTCAGTGGTTCCCAAAGTTGACTGAGTTACGTTTCCAATCTTGAGGTACAAATATTGATAATGCTCAGATTCCCTAGCAGCAGGTCGCGGATCTACTTAATACCATCTTGTTTGTTCTAATTAGAATAATAAAAAAAAGTGATAATACAAGCGTTATGCGAATGAAGAGCTCGCTCGCGTCCTATAGTTTAGGAAATTCTGCTTTATCTGTGGGCTTATCACGAATTTAGTCTGGCTTTCAAATCGAGCTGTCACAAGTAAAACGGATCCGTTAGCAATCGGGATCATGAATTTTTACTAACGACTAACGAGCACCAGCAATCTATCAAATGAACGAAAGATCGAGATGTTCGAAAATTAACAAAAAGTATCTAAAATATTGTAGTTCAAAATCCGCACGCGGTGGCGCTGCTCACATTTCCATACAAATCGCTTGAAGCGAACTCGGTTCGAAAGCCAAACTAAAATTCGTGATAAGCCCACAGATATGATTAGCGTGTTCCTATTTCAAAATGAATAAAAAATTTAAAAAATATCTTTTGAAAATAAATCTAAACTCCCAAACGATTAGGGGAGTGAACAAAATGGAAATTTTCTTTTGACATGTAGCACTTGGTGATAGTACATTATACGTGCCCTCACCGCTTCCCCACTCTCCCCTACGCCCTCGGCATTTACATAACGAGTCATAAGTTTGCTTTTATATACATGCCAAAGGTTGTGCTTCCTTTATATTCTACTTATAGCTTACTAGCTTTTACCAGCGGCTACGCTCGCATTTAAGTCATTAAATAAGTATCAGAAATCATTTCAATATGAAGTTTTATACTGCATAATATAAAAATGACAGACGGAAATAAAAATAAATATAGAAAAATTCCAAACAGCTGAAAGGAACTATAGTAAAAAATAATTTACTTTTTTTTAAATAATAAAAAGTACTCTATGTTACTTCTAGTAGGTACCTCCAAAAATATGTGTACAAAGTTTCATGATAATATATAAATAGTTAAGTAGTTGTTGCATGAAAACGTAACGAACAAATTCACATTCACATTTATAATATTAGTAGCGATATATTTATATTAAAAGGTAACATCATATATTCCAAATTATATAACTTATAATGTCATTATTCTAACTAACCTGTATGCATTGTATAGCCTAAATACCATTTTGTATCAGTGGAGTATTGTCACATGCCAGATTACTATGAAAAATAAACGGGATGGTATTCGCTTGTACGAGTATGTATATAAAAACTGAACTAGGAGTAAATAGAAAAATGTATTAAACTTTTCTCATTTCCTTTTAGTTCCCGATTAGTATGAGTAAATAATACGCGCTAACTTTTGCAATTAAAGACTAACGAAGCTTCAAGAATGACTAGGGAACTGGGAAAAACTAGGTGATCGTATAGTAATAACGGATAAGGAGAGGAGTGTGCCCTGTCAATTCGGACAGAGCACATTCGTCTCCTCAAGCCGGCATAGTGGAGTCGACTGTTGCGCGCGGACATCCGTCTGTGATAACAGTGGGCTTATCACGAATTTAGTCTGGCTTTCGAATCAAGCTGTCACAAGTAAAACGGATCCATTAGCAATCGGGATCATGAATTTTTACTAACGAGCACCAGCAATCTATCAAATGAACGAAAGATCGAGACGTTGGAAAATAAACAAAAAAGTATCTAAAATATTGTAGTTCCAAATGCGCACGCGGTGGCGCTGCTCAAATTTCCATACAAATCGCTTGAAACAAACTCGGTTCGAAAGCCAGACTAAAATTCGTGATAAGCCCACAGTTGTCTCCACTCATAGACCGCACTCTAGGTTAACATCGGAGTGTGGTCATATGCTAGGCTAGCAATAAAAATAAATATATATACTATTACGTTAGGTAGTATATAACTTTTAAAAATGCTAAATAGCAAACAGCACAAAACTTGATTTTAATTTCATAGCTTTTAACTCTTAACTGTGTACTTTGCAAATGCGAAATACCCTATAAACTTCAACGGGGCAAGCCGTTAAATTTATAGCTGAAATAATTTAGAACGTCCGAATTATGTAACTAAAGGGGTTTGCCAGTCGAATACAGAAATTACACAAATTTCAAACACTAACTGCCTTACATTCCTATACACTAATTAAAGTACATTTTCTTAGGTTAATTTATAATACATTTATAATACATTTTATTTTAGTCACAGTGAAATTCAAGTGCAAATTAATTCAAATTGCTTTATCTCTTGTATGTACCTACATTTAGCGTTAACAATGTTACAATCAAGCTATCGTATTTTATTTGTTTGTTCAAAGTGGTTTCAAGTTCGATAATGAATTAATAAATTGTCAATCGATTCTCAGCGTAATCGCAATTCTATATAAACTATAATATGTGAAATATAATACGTGTTTTTTTAATGATTATATTGTAGATTCCTTTCGAAATTTAAAAATTTTTATACTACAAAGGGATGACAGTCTATGATGATATCTATCTGCTTCTATCTGTATCCGTATAAATTATTAAATAAGTACGCGCGTACTAAATTTATCTCTAATCAAGGAAGATAAATGTGGACTTAATATCTCAATGTGTAAAAATGTATTTTGAAGTCAAGTCAAATAGGTGGGCGGGCCTTGAATTAGGTTTTTATAATTCTGTGGTGGAATTTTTGACCTTTTAATTTTCTTGTTGTGTGTTTAGAGAAACTTGTGTGAAATAATAAAATAGATTAAAATGGATTAAAAATATAATTATCACAATGCATTGTGGCAATCAAAAGATCAGAAGAAACGACACTAAACGTCAAAACCTCGAATCTTCTTAAATAAGTATTTTCGGCTTGTAGAATCGACCGTCACAAATGTATAATTAAAATCCTAGAACATATTTTTTATATTACTTTTTTTAATATATGTTCTTATATTTTTCATTTATTTCGGGTCTGAGTACATACTCATATGAGCACTATTATGGGGTCATTGTACTATATGTACTTACTATTTACTCCGTTCGGACCGTCTATATATTTTAGTAATAACTTCTTTAATCTTTTCTTAATTCCTTCCCTTATAAAATAACGAAAGTCTTAAATCATTAAAGAGCAGGTCAAATTATAAAGGTCCAAATTAAAATTCCTTTTGAGATGACGTGACGTCTGTTACGCCTACGCGGGAATCACACACCAAATAAATTGAAGTAGGATTTACAATCTTACCGTCATTAAAATAAAGTTTGCTCTCCCTAACATCTGTTGCCACCACACCCTTAAATTTGACGGGATTATTGTGTATACAAATTTATGCTTATTGAAGATGTTTTTTTACATGAATATAATAATAATAATAAAAAAAATTACAATTAGATGTATGAGGATTTTAATGTCTATAAGCATCCGTTAGGCTTATACTTAGCTAGTGTTCAATTTACCACCAGCCATAACGAAGGCATAAGAG
Organism: Tineola bisselliella; assembly: GCA_028551675.1. Taxonomy (NCBI): domain Eukaryota; kingdom Metazoa; phylum Arthropoda; class Insecta; order Lepidoptera; family Tineidae; genus Tineola; species Tineola bisselliella. The sequence continues at coordinate 11,575 of JAPWLS010001572.1, read as the reverse complement.
ACAAATTATTGCAAAATATTGAGCAAATCCAAACCCACACCAAAGTAAACGAGATTACGTTTCAAAAACAAGTGTATCGATGAAATATCCATATTGTAAATAAACAAACTGAAAGTGAATAAACATTTTTTATATTTAGTGTTGCCAGGAAACCACGTTTTGTTTCCCGTGTTTAAGGGAAAAGCTACAGATTTCGTGAACGTGTGACATAAGCGGGTTGTCCCACTGATATATCTCAATGTTATTTTTAGTTAATTTAAGGTCTACGAAATCTTGATTTTGGATAATAGGATAGAGAAAATAAGTATCTTAATATCTTAAGATGAAATAAATGGATTTCCTTTTCATGAAAGGAATGAATAAAAGCCTGTTTGCGGTATTTATGGATTAGAACTTTTGGATGTGATTAGGTCCTTTTGGATATAGAAATTTGAAAACAAGATTCGAATTGGATATTATTGTGTTTACTTTATTTTTATTATTAGGAATGAATTAAGATTAGATTTTATTAGTATGTTATTATTACAAAATATATTTGGTAAAATATATTAGATTTATAGAAAATTGAAACACAATACCGTGTACTATTATAGATTGTACTAACTTTCAATAAACAAATGTAATAAATCGTAAATTAAATATTCTATTTTCAAATTCGAAAAAAACAATGAAAGTCTAAATCTCAGCCGACCAATAAAACAATTTTATGGTGTAATAAATTAAATTCATTGGCTACAATTAAACACTTAAGACTTTCGAGTGTTGTTCACTTGTTTAGATTAATTTTAATTTTTGTGAATGTCAAAATGGTTAGAGCGAATACTTTGAGAGCCAGTCGGTTTGGAAGCCAGTTCAAACGGTCGAAATAGACAATTCAAATTCAATTTTTTAATGCATGTCACGTTGTTAGCAAATGATATTCTATAAAACTATTAATAACACTTGACTTTCCAATAACGCTCTATGTTCGAGCAGATTAGGTTACCAAACTTAGCTTTATTTCTCTAGTCTAGTGTAGTTGTTACTTTCATGTTATGGTTTGTTAACTGTTTGTTTGTGTGTCTAAATAAATAAAGATATTTGAAATGTTAAAACATTGATTAAATAATTATAATACATGATTATATCAGATTAATACATTAATTATTTAGTAACTTTTAAGATAATAATAATAATAATACTTTATTGCACAAAATAATACGTTTAAAGAAGAACAAAAAAAAGAAAAAAAGGCGGCCTTATCACTAAGCAGTGATCTCTACCAGGCAACCAACCTTAGGGTAGTCGATCAGGAAGTAAATAGTAGTGTACAAAAAACAAAACAAAACAAAAAAATTACACATACAAATTACAATAATAAAGATATAAATAATACTAAATATATATAATATTACTGCATTGAATGGTATAAAATACATACGAACACTATCGGAAATATATTACTAGACTTTGCTACGAATTTCGTGAACGTAAATAGAATTTCAGTATTAATTTTACACATGAGTTTCAGCAAATTATTTTGTTAAGAGCTTCTCCGGCGTTCCAGTGATTTAATTATAAACTATAGTGCACTACTCGTTATCGGTTCTAATATACTATGCTATGTTATAGAATGAAGTGTTATTTATTGGCATTACGTGTTTAAACTTCGAACACGTGTTAGAAAATGAATTCTTTTTTTTAACGTTTTTATATAAATCAATTTTTTTAAGGTCATAATTATTGTAGTGATTTTAAACTCTTTGTGTGGCTTAGTAAAACGTTTGTTGTAGTGTTAGAATAAATAAAACAAATGCAACTGTAAGCTGCATCAAGAGTTTTAAATTAGTTAAATTATGTTCGTATTTAAATTAGGATGACGTAATAACCCCAGGCTTGTGCAACAAATTACTACCTGACTCGAAAGCTATATTGACTGTTATAGACCAGCGGTTCTTAAACTTTTTTGGCGTTGGAAAAAGCCTTAATATAATTATAAAAAACTGATTTATATGTATTTATGAATAATCATATTGCAATGTAATATTACGTAATATTTAGATGTAACCTTATAATCACCTTTTGGTAGGTATTTTTTGCAGTATTTTAGCCCTAGGGTTCCGCGGAACACCACTTTGAGAATGGCCGCTATAGACTATAGACTACAATAGATTAGCATCAATCGTGATTGTGTTTTCAAATTAAATTTAAATCAAATTAAACTTCGCATTTTTATATTAGTCTGTTATTAAACGTAATCATTTAGTATTTGAGTACATTTTACAGTTACAACTGTATGTGATGAAGTAAAAAGTAGTCCATATGGAGTTCCCTCGAGTTAAATTGAAGACACGTGCAGAAGTGTTTTTAAAAAGAAATTTATTTACAAGCAGTACTGACTTAACTCTAAGAGTATTACCAACTAAGTGAACCATCATTCTTTATCCTACCGGTCTTATATACTAACTTAAATGCTATTATAATTCCTTCATCCGACCTCCTGGGAAGGAATCCTAATGGTTTTCTCTTATGTTACACTATTTCAATTAACATTTTATATCTTCTGCTTATGTAACTCTCGTTAACAACAAGATATATATATATTACAAAATATTACGTAATAATAAAAACAAAACAATTCTCAATAGGAATACGTCTCAATTACTAGCTCTCGAGATCCCCTCTCATTTGAAGCTCCAACTCAAACAATTAAGCGGCCCCTTATTTCAACTTCACAATAATGTACATTTTGGAAAATGGCACTGGAGTGGAATTAGCCGAACCACTTTCATAATAGACTTTACGTTTAACACACATTGCAAAGTTCTAAGGAAAATTGGCGGCCTCTGTGGGATAGGGGTTTGTTACGAAAATATATACCAAACTAGCGGTCCGGTACGTTCTTCGCTACGTATAAAGTGAAATATTAAAAAGTTTCAATTACTGTCAACACTGAAAATATTTTCAATTTGACAGTACAATCCGCCATTTATTGAATTAATTTGTTACAAAAAATGTGACAAATGAACCGCTCTACCGATTTTGTCCAAATTTTGTCTAAATATTTGGTTTGGATAGGTGAGCCAGTTCTTGAATTATAAAATTACAACGAAAAGTGCCATTGATTTTTTTATATATAGATATTCATTACGAGAGAGAGAGAGAGAGAGACCCTTGTTCTGGATATCATTTTTTTATATATAACAGTAATTATTAGAGAGAGAGTATAAACATTTTATTCATAAAATATATTAAATAAACGTTATGTGACTTACGAAAGCGTTTATTTTAATTAATTTAATTCTATGTGACTTTCCAAAAGCGCATAAAGTTTTTTAAATTATGTTCGCAATTATTTCAGACATTATAATAAAAAAAACAATCGTATAGTGTAATAAATTAAAAGTTTAGGCGAACTTGGCAAGCTCCCTGATCGTTATACATTTGGCAAGGTCTATAACCCTAAATGGGACAACTCAGTGCTCTACATATACCTACTGAAAAGCTGTTATAGAAAATATGCTTGCTTTTAAAGCTACTAATTCAGAAGCGATCGTGTCCTAGTAAGTAAGTACAAAACCAATATTTTATTGTTTTTATCTATTTACCTCTTTAATACGGATGGTGTTCAGAAGTCATTGCCTTCAAGATTAGCAATTATATTGATAATTTACTCTTCAATCCAACGACAAATAATAATAATAATAAATCGTTTGTCTGAAATTCATTTTGTACAATTTGTTGCCTTGGCACCAAAAACCAGTGTCGGTTTGTTCTGGCGCTGCAGATTCGTTTTATTATAACATTAATATAATAACTTATATATTTTAATAAACATTAATGTTTCATGGTTTTACACTGTTCTAATGGAAAATAAATTACCAAATAATTGTACAGAAATGGAATATTTCCCGCGGTCTTAAAGAAGAATGATTCAAAATGTAAAAATTTTATAAGTTAGTATATTTATTCATTTGTTTTTTTTTTTTTTTTTTTTTTTTTTGAACTGTTTTGCTAACTGGTTAAAAAGTGAAGTGAAATTGTTATTAGCACATTGTTACTTGTAATTAATCTATATAAATCCTTCTTTGTATTATACAAAATAACGATAATTCGGTGATAATAATTCATTTCAATTCAGAAAAATATGCAATTTTTTATCAATGTTTACAAACACTTTACACGACTTTACAGACAACCAATTTTTTTTAGATAAAACTCAATATAATTATTTTTGAACGTATATCCGTGTGAGTACTTCGTATATGTGATTAGGATCTATTTTTGTAACAGAATAAATAATATTATGTCTATCATCTACAGTTTATATAAATTCAATAATATATTATGCATTGCAACTTATTACAATTTGTATTGGTTTAATGATACAAACTGAAAGTGGAAATTGGAGCGGAGATCTCGACCTATTTGTTAACAAAACCGTAATATCCTATCAGTAGTGGTTGATATAATATTATAAAACGCTGTGAATTGTTAAATAAATAATTTACAGTTTTACTTTTTAATTATTACTACTTAATGTGTATTAAGGATTTACGTGAACTTAAAAATTAAACTATTGTAAGATCCACTTCATTTTAAACTAGTAAGCTAACCTATGATGGGCTAGTAGCACCATTTTCAAGTATAACATGTAGGTACCAGAGGCGGCTCGTCCTAAAGAGCGCTGGTGCAGTGCACTCCCACGAAAATTACAGAACTTATATTACAGCGGCGTAGATATAGGTAATATAATATACTATTGTATAGGCATAGTAGAATAGAATGAATGTAATGTAAGGATAGTATGTATTATGAAGAAATATAGATTACTTCTGTAATTTTCGTGGGAGTGCACTGCACCAGCGCTCTTTAGGACGAGCCGCCTCTGCTTTGTAATTTTTACTACTTAATGTGTATTAAGGATTTACGTGAACTTAAAAATTAAACTATTATAAGATCCATTGCAATTTAAATTAGTAAGCTAACCTATGATGGGCTAGTAGCACCACTTTCAAGTATAACATGTAGGTACTATATCAAAACTAACAGCCTTCCAAGAAAAGCTAAAGAAAGTTAATCTACTTATTGCTAACATTTTCTCCGATAAACACATTCGCAATATAAATTAACTATATCTCTGACCTTTGTTTAAAGGTTAAACTCGGATTAAATAATACTGCAGACTCATTCAAGCGGAGCGATAAGCGAGAGCGTTTCAATTCCATAGGTATTTACTACTGCTGAATTTACGCCCAAGTCATGAAGAGTTGTGTTTTTTTCCCGCCAGTTGGCGCTGTAAGCTTAATATACTTAATTGTTACATTTATTTATTATTAAGTTGATATGATTATTTTAATAGCTAAATTAATTGAATTTGGAATCAAATGTAAGTTATAATGTAATTTTCATAAAATGTACATAAAAATAAATTTGGTTTTGGTTGGTAAAATTTACTGAACTATCTTACTAACCTAAACTTCTTCAGCTTGATGCTAAAAATATCATTTTTATCTCAACTAGATCCATTATTTTTATATTGCATTGTATTTTATAAGCGGACAATATTGCCGACAGTTTCACTATAATCAATATACACACCAGCTCTATTGATTCGCTTAAAAAGGAAACGCTGATGAGCTATTCAAAGTTACAGTGCCCTAACCCGACATTTACCTTTTTTAAAAAAGTAATATTACATGTACGAAAGCGATGACCTAAACAATCTTACCTATAAATATCAATGACAACTATATAACTTGAATGAAGTTAGATGCATCTATATATCAACTGTTAATTTACGAGTACAACATCTGCTTTTGTATTCACGAATTTAAAATATTATTACTATGTTTATATTTATACATATCTACGTTTGCGTTTTAGTTACGAGCGCGTATCGCGACGCGTCTCAATAACTGACTCCTTAATCCTAGAAGTCGTTTGCAGAGTTAGCAGTTAACTTGCTGTTTCAACTGTTTAACTCAATAACAGACTAGGATAGCTTTATTAAATACTCAATTGCCTATCTCGAGTAATGAATATTGCTTCTTTGTAAATGTAGTTTGAAGTAAATCCCATTAGACATTTCTCAAATACTTCAGCTTAAATATAGCGAATGAAATAAGAGTTCGTATAATAATAATTGAAATTATTATTTTTACCTCAAATGCATATTTTTTTATAGAAAGGGAGCTTCCAAAAGAGCGTGCTAAACTCTTCTATGAGACTTGAAACAATTTTTGTTTTGTATGTTTCAGGAAAGACTCCACGTTTGTGACGCCTCTGTGAGTAGTGGGTCTATGTTAGGCTAAAAAAGTTTTGACATTAATTACACAGCCACACACAAAAAAAAAAAATACTGACCTGGAGGGCTCACTATGTGTACTAGGTATATGTTTGGCTGTGTTATTGAGTAATTTATTTTTGTAACTAAATTGTTTTATTAAGCTTTATAACTGTTTATAGACTTGCACTATCAATATATGATGGTGCATTGTATATATTGTGCAACACATCTGTGGTCGCAGTTGTCGTCACTTGTCGACCGCACTTTTGCGGTTTAACACCAGACCAACTGCGACCCAGACCTCAATTTACAATATTTAGAATGTGTAAGTAATTACACGTTATATTAAAAGTTAGTACATGTATATAGAATACAATATTGAGGTAGGCAGGATTAAAAGGGTAATATACTTTTTATTATTGTACAGTGTGACGCGTCACGACGTAAACGTGCCTCGAATACGAATTTATGGGATATTTTTGGTATTAAAATATGAGTAAATTCCCTCTAATATTTCTTTTATGTTTTGTATGAGTTCTGAATGAGAAATTTCTTATGGCGGGTTGCTTGTGTTAAATCAGACGTTATTTTGAGTACTACACTCGTAAACCGATACGGATACTATATCCGCTTTGCCCGGCTGTTGTGATTATTAACTTTTTTAATATTATATAGCTCATATTTTATTGTAGATGCTGTATAAGTACAAAAACCTAATCATTGATATAAAAATGCCATGTAGACGGTTATAGATGTATGGATAATGAAAGGGTCAGTTAAAAACTGCTAAAAAAACTAGTTAAATAAGTTAAACTACCAAAGAAAGTTAGGAAATTTTAAGCTATTTTATGTTATTTTTTTGTGGTTAAATATACAATAGTAAAAAATGATAATACAATTGAAAATTGTTGTTACAAAGAATGCTCGATGTTCGAAGGCATTTGAGATTATATTTATAATATATATAATATAATTATATATATATAATATATATAATAATTTAGCTTTATTTCTCTAGTGTAGTTGTTACTTACATGTTATGGTTTGTTAACTGTTTGTTTGTGAATGTCTAAATAGATAAAATAAATAAATAATTGCCTTAAAATATTTCTTTAAATACAAAGTTAATTTGTTTTTTTTTGTTTATTAAGTGTTCAATTTTCTCAAGCACTATATCATATTAGATCTTTTTTTAATTTTTAGTTACTGATTGTTTTATTTTAATAAGACTTATTTGAAATATTTGTTGTTTCTATGTCATTTACTTTTTCTGAAAAAGGCTTAAATATATTAAGGTATTCACTTTGCCCGGGATTTTCCCACTAGATACACTCTATATTTCATACAAATAATACAAGTATAAAGTGAAATTGTTTTAGATAAAACTTTGTTGCGGACTAAAAGTTTAGAATCCAGTTTGAGATGAAAATGTCTTTTACTTTATAAACGTGAAATAGTACGCATATTAAACCCCTAAGAAAGTTTATCACAAAAGAATTCTTATAAAACAGTACACAAGAGAAATCTTAATAAAGAATCTTTTTCTATTTTTAGCGTAACGGAAAACGCGACGAAATTTAATTCCTGAAAACTACATTCGGCTTGGAACGAAACGAGTGAGAGGCCTACTTTTGTAACTCGAAATTTTTATATTAATTGGGATAAGTGAATAGTTCTCATTATGAAGAATTACTTCAATCAAACATATATTAATACTACGTACATTTTTGAAATTGAAATTGGGATAAAGACTTTTAGTACGTAAATATGCCTGTGTATTTTACTTCAAATATATTTGTTTCATGTCTGGATGTTTATATGTCTGTGTTGGCCTCGTTCTGATACCTACAGGACAGGGCATCCTACTTTGAGGTTTGTTAAAAAATACTATTACATGTCTTGAGTTAAATGTACTAGTGAATGGATCAGAAATAAAATCGATACAGATAAATATTTTTTATTTTATTGTAATAATTGAATCTCGTATGGGAAAGTGTAATCACACGGACCTTCCATACTTATTGAATTTATTTCTTGTCTTACAACATAGACAGCTGGATTTTTTTTTAACTCATACCACGGTTGTTCGAGTACAAGCTTAATATCGAGTTTCAAAAGTGCAACTCCAGTGGTAGAGTGGAAAGTTAGTGAATGCATTTCCGAGTGGTTCACTCTACTTTCCTGCGATCGTCAACCTTTTGTTGTTGAACAATAAAGCGGCTTAACAGTCGCATTTGTTAGTTTTATTTTGACAGATTAACACTGGATGTATATTTGACATTTAATTTTCTGTGGTGCGGGTAACAGATTTTTTAATTTCACGCTGCGATTTACCGCAATAAATTGTTACTTTATCTCATTGTTTATGGAGTATTCCTATTACAATAATACAATGTTTATTTGTATAAATGTACATTTATCTTCTCAATCCGGTATAGCGGGGGTGACTATTGACTTTAGACCAGCCATTCTCAAAGTGTGTTTCGCGGAACCCTAGGGCTAAAATATTGCAAAAATACCCACCAAAGGGAGATTATAAGGTTACATCTAAATATTCCAGCTAAATATTACGTAATATTGCATTGCAATATGATTATTCATAAATACATATAAATCAGCTTTTTATAATTATATTTTCCTTCGCCAAAAAAGTTTGAGAACCGCTGCTTTAGACATTTATTTGTAACTAATGGTTTGCACTTTGGCTTATAATTATGTTACTATCACAGACAAATTTCTAAAGGCAACAGTAAAGGGTGACTGTAAATATACTACCTATAGGCTATACCGGATTGAGTAGATGAATGTACGCGATATATGTATATATCTATAGTATATACATATTCATTGTCTTACGTGGATAATCTAAGCCGTATCTGTTAACTTGTATCTATAACAAGGTAGAACATTAATTTAGTCGAATGTCCGGCGATAAGTACTATAATACAATCGGGACCGAATCTAATCCGGTCGCTTACGAAACATGTGTTACCGTATTATCCCTAAACACGTAAAACATTTATCAATCTACCCCCTTATACCTACTCATATGTGTATATACATAACTAGCTGTTGCCCGCAACTACGTCTGCGTAATAATGAAGATGTTTCATATTTCAGTCAACAGACACTGCCTATCACACTTCTGTAATAAAGTGGCATCTAACTATAAAAATGACATCTAACCTCAAAAATTCAAATAGTTTCATACTGCACAAATGCCAATGGAATTTATTAAAATCCTTTCTTAGGGGATGCCTACGTCATAGTAGCTTTATGCATGCAAAGTCTCAGCCCTATCGGTTTAAAATTGACAAAGTTTCATACAAACTTTCATCCCCCATTTTATTCCCTTGGGGGCAGAATTGATCAAAATTCTTTCTTAGCGGATGCCTACGTCATAACATCTACCTGCATGCCAAATTTCAGCCCGATCCGTCCAGTGGTTTAGGCTGTGCGTTGATAGATCACTATGTCAGTCAGTCACCTTTGAGTTATATATATTTAGATAGACAATCACATCGATAAATACAGCTCAAGAAGTCATACTAAAATAAAACAAAAGAATTTTTGTATTAAAACACAACAGTATGGTTGGTATGACTTTTATTTGATAGTAAAAATCCTACAGTTTCCAGAACTATCGTTATTGTAAGAAGAAATGACAGCCGATTCTTGCTGTCAACTTGCTACTCCAGATTTCTGTAGTAACCATCACACTATTGTTTAATAATATAGGGATGTACGTAGAAATACAAGCTCTTTATTTATATTATATTGGCACATAAGATACGCTTAGCTGTTTCAATCTGATTGAAGGGACAATTCCCTACATTAGAAAAAAGTCATTATTCCCGTAAACACGAGAAAATTGAGCGTCTACTACGTCACTAATTTATATATAAATATTTTTATTATAAACATATAATAATAATAATTCCTATTTGCTTTAAAAGTAGGTATTACAATCGAACACAGACAAAAAACAAACTTAGAACTATTGACAATTTATCTCTAATTGGATCGTGAATTTTTTTAAATTCAATTTTAATAAATCACAATTTTTCACTCCCTTATAAGTCAGTCAAAATGACTTGGTTTGTTTGCTAAGCTAATATCCTGTGAATAATTTATTCTTATAACATCTGATACTTAGTTTTGATACTTGCCTACCAAATATTGTGTAACTTTTTTTAACTAAGACAGCTTCTCAATAAAACATCACGACTTGAAAATTGTCAAACATAATAAAACAAATGACATAGACATAAATAATGATGATGGAATAAACTCCTGAATGTTAAGCGGTTCCCTCTGCCCAGTTGATATGAATGCAGGCACATTGGAAGCGATAATTGCGCAAATACTACAAATTCCCAATGTAACTTTGTTAAATATCCAATTTGATAGCTCAAGGGAATGTTAAGGGAAATCGGATACGCAGCAGAAAATATGAGTTTATTCGTTATAATTTATGTTAACAGCTATTACACGTGCATTGAGAGATTGACCTCAATAATGTTACGTCTTTCAATTAAGATGTTCAGTGTAATTGCAAATCTTTTAGCAGCCTGTGACCCATCTTCCCCCACTATCTTAATTATTTACTTAAAAATTTAAATCACAATTCTCATGTACATTCATAACACATGTTTTAGTTGATATTGTTTTCTTTTCAAATGCTCATTGTTTTGAGTCTTCGTTCTATTTTTGATTAAGAAGTTGTTTAGGATGTATATTGTATATATTTATATCTGTTTCATATTTGTTAACTCTTAAAAGACGGGAGCGGTCATTTGACTCTGAATTTAATTAGTATTTATTAGATTAATTAAATATAGTGCTTTCCATTGAACTAAACGTAGATAGACAGATTTAACTTTCTAGTCTTAAATTTAGTATCGAAACCAATATACCATTATCAAACGCAAAATATATACCTAATATAATAAGTACGAATAAATGGAAATAAAAAAAAAATTGAAAACTAATTAAAAAACAAAAAGGTATAAACTGGGTGATTCAAATGAACGTTAAAAGTTAAAAATATGGTATGTTAGTAATTTATATATACGTATGATGCATAATACATATTAATGTTCAATACAATATTCCCAGTATCCCGCCATGTTGGTCTCTATGTCTGCCTCTTTGTACGCGCCAACCACCATAGAGACTTTCATTCAATTCGAAAGAATGAATGAAATGTAAGGCGTATTTCATGTAGGTTTTGAGTAAATTCGGGGAACTATAATAAAGATCATGTGGGAAGTTCTTAAAATACCGTTAATCGTAATTAGAGAGATT
>JAPWLS010000061.1:0-138674 GCA_028551675.1 Tineola bisselliella | reverse complement strand
ATGAGTGACATACATGAATCATATTAGGATGAGTTAGATATTTACAAAAATAGGGCAAATAGGATTAGCATAAAAGAATGATCTAATACAGGCACAGTCATAGAATATGAACTAACCACATCTAACCAATGCAGATATTACTCACTGCATCTGGCTAACATAGTAATCGCGTCTAGGGCGAATACAAAGACCACCCGCGACATACTCACTCGTATAATATTTATGAAGCAAATTAGTTAATATTTTAAATGTTTTAATTGTTATATGTATGATTAACTTACAACCATGACGGGACTGACTTCTTGACTCTCAGACATTCTATGGCCATTTAGTATAGTACCATTTCTTGATCCCAAATCTGTTGCTACATAGGACTTTTTTAACATATCATACTCAAAACCCAAATGATTCTGAAAATGAAGCAATCACATATTGATAATAAGCTCATTTTAAGATTTAATTTTGAGGTTTAAAACTTTTTTATGTTATAACCTACTAAATTCTTACAAATATTAACATCTTTTCTCTCTCTCTCTTTTCTTAAGCGAAAGACAGAGAAAAAAATATAAAAATAAACATAACTAACCTTAGAAACATTAAGATCCTTTAATACAAATGAATGATGATCCCCTTCCCTTCCAATAGTACCGCCATCTTTGGTAATCAAAAATAAGGAACCTACTTTCAATTTCGATATATTTGTTTCTTTAACAATTATTCTCATACATGGTGGGTGGTGCTTCGACACAAAATCTGAAATTAAATCTCACATTTACAACTGAGCAGAAACAGATACAATACATAAAATTTATATATTTAAACTTGATGGAGCACATCCCTTCAGTTGTACCTCATTACTTTCAAAATATTCCTTAATAAAACCAATAAATAATACATAATTTAAAAAATATATATCAGCATTGTTGTCACACCCAGACTGAGCCTTGTTCCTGATGCCTCAAGTGATAAATTCACATGTGGACAGATAAACAAATTTAATGATGATCATACCATCATCATCATCATCTTCTTCAGATGCAGTAGTAGCTCCATATTCACCATCACTTGACAATGATGACTCACTACATTCACCATCTTCTAAAGCAACCTTTTGATTGGTTGCATCATCTTTCTCTGATTCTGATATATCAACAGCCATGCTGTTATCATCTTTAGCAGAATCAACTATCTCTTTTTTATCATCTTGTTCTTTATTTACATCTTTTTTCTTCTTCTTTGTATTAATCTTAATTTTTTTGCTCTTTGGTTGAGTTTGTTCATTTTCTTCATTGTCCTGTAATAATATTTATATGTTTGGTCTTTTTGATAATTCTAATGTTTAAATTACCTAATTTCTTGGTATTTTCTTGAAGTGACACCATAGAGACACTATTTGTCAATGTTTCTATGTCAGCCTCAATTTTGCCAACCTGAAAAAAGAAATTATGGTATTTAAATCCATTGTTCCTTCTTTTCTGTTATTGATTTAGATTCCCATATTTCTTCTAAGACCTAATTAAGATGTATATTTCAAGTAAGTACACATGTGCTATAAAAATATGATAAATATATAATAACCTTTTTATGCTTCTTTGCTAACATTTTCATATAATTATTGAGTGCTTTTTGTTCTTTCGACACTTTACTTGTGTCTGGATATGAATGAAAAACAAATGTTCTAAGTTGCTTGTCATATGTGTAATAACAACCTGTACTTGTATGGTAATAAAGTCCAAGATCCTGGAATAAAAATTGCACATTGAAACGATTGTTAAGATTTTGCCCTATCAAACTGGACAGCGTACACTTGTTTAATTAATGCCAGTATATAGGATAATTTGATTCCTGCAGATATTTTTTATGGTAGCAGGGCTTCAAGGGTTGAATACTAGCTTCAATACTTAGATGTGCTCCCTTCTTCAGTTTAATGGCTTTACATATAAATACAATTTTACCAATCTCTTCAAAATTCTATTTCACGTCATAAAAACTCAGAGATCACTATAAAACAATTAAATAATCAGTACTTACAGAATTATAATAATAACCAGTCTTATAATCATAGTACATTCCAGCTGATTCTACATAGACCATTCCTGTTTGATCTAGAGTAGTCTGTGCTGCTTCAGTCACTTGTTCTGTTATGCTTTTTGTGTTAACATCATTCCACGCAGTATTATTTGGGTCATTTGATGTTTCATCCGTCCTTTCATCAGATGATATTCTTGATAACGGTTTGTTTTTATATGACGATACTTTTCTTCTCTGAAAATGTTTCCAGTTTATAATTATGAATTTATTTATTTAATATTTTTTGTGTAAAACAGTGTTAATATTTTGGATTTAATAGTATAATCATAACCGACTCACCAATTTTTCCAGATATTTCTTCAACTTTAAGATTGTGTTATTCTTTTTACAAAGACGTCGATGTAATTTTAATATTAAACGATAAATATCAGGCCTGTGCTTAAGTGATATCCCTAAATTTCTCAGGTTTAAAACTTTTCTACTTGTTTTTCTAGGTATATCCTTGTTTTTAATTTCAGCACTCATCGTTAGAATATTAAATTATTTCAATAATAGTGGTATATCCAAAATTCTACAAATTAGGATTAAATACTCTTAAATAAATTAATAAAATCAAAAACGATTGATATAAAATAAATAAAAATATTGCCGAAATTAACAATTCGTTCAACTTCCAATACACCACAGATTATCTAATATTTACATCGGTTATAGAATACCAAATTGATATACATTTACCAACACTCTCTTTTCTCTTTCTTGCATTTGGTGAATCACAATACGAATTGTAAAACGTCAAATACGGCCACATTCAACCACAGATTATAAAATCAACACAGAGTAAAAAGTCAACAACCTATCTTGCATTTCTCTCGCACACTGCATTATAAACTTGATTCACTCTCTTTTCCCGTTCATCTTACAAATTAAAAAAGTGTTTTTAAAATGTTTCATTTTATTATCATGGTAACATCAATACAAAGAAAACAAGCATTATCTTGTTTTTAATAGTGAAATCAAATACTAAAAAGCAACAAGCAATTTAAAAATAATATTGTTATTGGAAACACTAAATGAGACTAACTGCTTATAGGGATGGGCAAATGAAAAAAATATATCGATATATATCGTATCGATATTTTTAAACAATATCGATATATACTGAATAAAAAATATCGATATTTCGATATATCGATATTTTTACTACAAAGTGCAATTACCTGAAAAAATTGTTATAATATTTGAGCGTGAAAAAAATTAATACATATTTGGAAATTATATTAATTTTATTTATTGTGAAAATATGTATTTAGGTATTATTATTACAATGAAGACTTTTAAGTATTATGAAAAAATAAAGAATTATTATTATAATTATTATAATTTAAGTAAAAAATTAGAACAATCGTTTTAAAAGAATTTTTAATCGAACCAATAGTCATCTGATATAGACATTAAGAGCACTCTTTCTTTAATATGTTCACCGGTTAACCTGCTCCTGTTATCTAGTACCGCTAAATTTACAGCCGACGTAAGTCGTTCAGACGATACTAAGGAGGATTGACAAATCAAATACTTAAGCGCTACTTCTTAAACTACCCATAGAGATGTTTTTTGGTTGCGTTTACAAACTATAGAGGGACAGCACTGATACCAACACTCACAAGCAAATTCTCGCACGCTTTGTTTTATATTCATTTGCTAATAAGACGGGCAAAATATCGCAATAGTAAGTAGAATACATAATTCATATAAAATATAATAAAATTCTTAAAAAATATCGACTTCGATATTCAAAAATAAATATCGATTATCGATATTTCGAAATAAAAAATATCGCCGATATTTATCGATTATTTTTTGAAAAAATATCGATATTTTAATATATCGATAGTTGGTGCCCATCCCTAACTGCTTATATTCGACAATGACATTAAACGGGTTGCTGTCGTTGTTTATCTTTGAAAATATTGTCTCGATTGTTTTTTTAAAAATTAACAATGATACATGACGCTTTATTTATATTATGGGATTGCAGTTTGCAACCCGAAATGGTGCGAAAGTTTCATACTACAAAACGTATTAAGATTGTATTTATATTAAAATTATATTTTAATAATAGTTTCAGAAAAAGGATGCATTCTGTCAAGGAGAGGAAGGAGATCAAGAGATATTTGGTAGAATATGTGACATAGCTAAAAGCCATCATCGAATACAAAATTTTATAGCAGATTCTGGATTTCATGCCAGAAAAACTAGAAGTAAACGCTAATGCTTTACTACTATCATTCATTTAGATTTCAATTTTTCAAGATTTTATCATCAATATTTCAGAAATTTCCCATTGGAGTACCGGCCTTTACTCTCAAGCACTCAGCGAAGGCTTAGTGGAAATATTACAGGCTTACAAACAAACACTGATTGAAGTTGAGGCAACAATAATAGAAAATCAAACATTAACTTTATCATATGTTAATAGTAATGTAGAAAAATACAGAGGATTATTCAATACCTTAAATAGAATGATTTCTACTATAAAAGAGAGAAGATTAAAGGGATGTCAAATCTTAAGTTTAGTGCATCAACATATTTTGACAGGAAATGAAATGGTTCATGAAACTATTGTTAAGTAAGAACTCAATACAATGTTTAATCATTTAAAAAATATATTTGTTGCAATAAGCTCAAGGGAATAAATTTTCAGAGTATTTTCAAACACAAACAGAGTATTTATAAACCAACTTTGTGATTGGTTATTGTATGGTGAACTCAAAGACCTGTATCAGGAGTTCTTTATATATAAAGTTGAGACAGACCATGTCTCTGATACTATTGTAACATCTCTGTCCCACATTAACATTGTTGATAAGACACTATTGTCTGCTGTAAGTATGTGTTCCTTTTGAATATTTATTTATTTTAGGTTATTGGCTCTATTGAAGTGCTTTTACTCGTCATATAAATGAAAGTTGAATAAATGATATAATAGCTATGTACAGTGGCATTGTCGTTTATATACTTAAGGGTAAACATAGTTCATATAAACATATATGTGCTACTGACATCAGAATAAGAATAATATTAAAACATATGCCTACTATTTCTTTATATATAAATAAATAATATAAAATAAAAATAAATACTTTCTTTTCAAAAATATCATTAAGAGCTGTTGCAATTGTTTGAAAAGACCTATAGTCTACTTTTTAGTTAAGAATTATATTTTTATAATAGTGAAGCGTTTTACAGAAATTTATCTGAGAAAATCAGGTGAAAAGTGATTATCATGCCAGGGTACTATAAAAAAGTCGCAACTTGTTCTATAGACCTAGTGTGTATGTAATTATAAAGTAGTATTTTCTTTAGCTACAAGAAACTGAATGTGGTTATAATATAAATCCTGTGTTGATACCGCACTACATGCCATTATCACTTGCGCAAGAGATTCTCTTCATCGGAAAAACTGTCATACTATTTGGTTTTGATCCGAGAAAGAATAAAAAGAGATCACAATTGAGTGTTACCAAATCGCAGCCGTTAAGGAGTTTTATACAAAATTGTGCTGATGCTAGAAGGTAATTGAATGTTGTAAAGTTTATTTTACTATAAACATGATCACAAATAAACTAACCAAATTAAAAATTACTTAAATAATATTATTTATCTGTTATATTGTCATGAACTGTTAATTTTGTTTCATTATATTGATATTAAATGTAAATTGTGTTTTATTGCTTTTAGATTTACAATATGGGAGGAGAAAGAATCCATGTTTCATGAAAAATTACACAAATTGAAAGGTGTAGATTTTGAAATATCAGATTTGAGGATGGTGGTGCATGACATTAAAGAATGTGTAACGAAGGTAATTATTGTATTAAAACCACTTTTTAAGAAATGCATTCTTATCTTGAATCGATCTAAATTGACAGGATTATTAAAAATAGAGAAATGACATATAGGTCATATATTCAGTATATAGGCAGTCAACTATATTTATAAGTTAGTTTTTTTTTTCAGAAATTATTTTAACCTATATTTTTAGTTTTTAAATAAAAAGTGAAGGATTTATTATTGTTGTTTTTTTCCCTCAAAATATAAACTAATATTTTAATTTCAGCATCTATGGGTAGTAGCAGTAGAGGAAGCTCAACTGATCCACGAATTACGTTTGATGAAAGATTTTTATTTATTGGGACGAGGGGAGCTTTTCTTGGAATTGCTGCGATTGTCTGCTCACTTACTGGACAGTCCAACTACGAGAACATCAACTAGAGGTATTGTTTATTACAATGATTAAGCACACTGTCCTGGGAGATGTTACCTTAATTTTAACTAATTAAATGTTTTTGTAGATATTAACCATGCGTTCCAGTTGGCAGCGAGGGCTGTATTTCTAAGCAATAGCGTTGATATTGAGAAATTTAGCTTTGAATTGCCATATGTTAAACCGGATGTTTCAACTAGTTCTAGTGTTGACAATGATAGTAGTACAGGTAAGAAAGATTAAATTACTTATAAACACTGCTAAACAACAAATTATTTAAATCACGTTTTTAAAACAATAGTAAATAGTTTAACATCATGGATTATTTTATATTATTATTATTTGTATTACAGTTTCAGATGGTTGGTCAAGTATAGTTCTGAGATATCACTTCAGATGGCCCCTACATTTAGTGTTTACGCCGGAAGTGCTGGCACGATACAATGACATGTTTAGGTTGTTATTGCGCATTAAAAAGACGCAACACGATTTACACGCACTTTGGAATACTTATAAACATTCTAAAAGGTTTGTTTTATCTAAATTTCTTGTTCATGTATGTATCACTGTCAAGCCGCTTTTATGGGAATTTATAACCATGACGAAACTATGAATTTTCATATGTAGCTTTACTATAACTTAGGACAGTAGCTTAGGTTTGATTTGAGTATAACAATCACTCATACCTATTATTAGCATAAGACAAGAAGGACCAACTTAACAATAACCAATCAGAATTTAAAGATTTTAATACAGTACACGGGTCACTTTAAACCTAATAAATTCAATTTAACTTTGTATTTCAGCTTTTCAATGTGTCAATTGCATAATAAGTTGATGTTCCTGATGGACAACTTACAACATTATCTGCAAGCCGATGTCTTAGAAACCAATTTCTCCAAGCTAATGGAGATTGTTGGGAATACTTGCGACTTTGAGAAGCTTAAAGCGGCGCATGCCACTTTCCTTGCAGATGTGTTGAGTCAATCGTTTCTTACTGTTACTGCTGTAAGTAGTGTTTTGTTTTGGTAAAATCTATATGAAAAAACAATATTGTATTTCATAAGTTTTAAGATATGATGCTATAAAAAAACAATAATATATTTTTATGTATTATAATAATGTCAGAGGTGATTTAAAAGACTCACTATCATGTTTATTTTTTTAATCTGATGTTTCGAAAGCTGCAGAATCTCTAATTGCGGCGAGATTGTAATTATTACATTACCTAGAAATTTCATTGACATCAGACACTGGATAGAAGAATAGCTCCAAAATTTTCCACCATAGCCTTCGCGCCTTTTACTTCATTTTTTAAATTTAAATATCAATACAATTATTTTCTCTTTCTAATTGAATATTGTCTGTCTCTTTTCAGACCACAGAAAGTGAACAGTCGACAGATACACTGGACTGTATAAACAATCCTGTGTTTTGTAATATAATGGAGTTATTAAAGTTGTGTCACTCATTTTGTAGTATGAGTGAAATCGTCACAGATAAAGAAAGTGAAGATTATTATTTACGAGGATACACTGAAAGGTGATTTTTGTTTGGCTCGTCGAATATTAGCTCATGCATTCAACTTGGAATTAAAAATAAAACTTATTTTTACAATGCCTGGACTAAGCTCATTATAGGCACCAAGAGACCATCTATAGTTACATCGGTACTGGCTAAAATTTAAAAAAGAAGTCACTTTTTAGAATCCCCTCTGTAACATAGGCTCTGTTAAATTATCTTGTAGTGGCCATGCTTGTTGGTTTGTATTAATTATTATAAATACGTAATTATAGCGATAAATACCTATTTGCAGATTCAACAAATTAGTGAAGCAATTAATGCAACTTCTGGTATCATTTCGTGAGCATCCATGTGGAATATTTCTCGCTCGTCTGCTTATGAGACTCGACTACAATCGCTGGTTGAGTGGAGAGGCACAATTAACGCAATCTGTTACTAATATGTTAAATATTGTAGGCTGATGTTATTAAAAAATAATGTAATAAAATTTAGTTCTGCTGTAGATTTAGAGTTTTAAATATATTTACAACCATCATGCAGATTCATGTGTTTGAATTTCACGATTCAATATTCGTCGTTTAACCGCTTAAGTTTTATAGAACGAATTCAATCAAATAAATCACTGTCGAGTCCTAGTTAAACATCAAGAATTAAAAAATATATCAGCATATGCGAAAAAATTATGTTACTACCTCACAGAAACAAGCCGACCTGATAACCATGATCTCTCTAACCTAATACCAGTCGTATAATGCTTTCAAAGAACTCATTGGGCACTTACAATTCGCGCATATGCTTACATCACCTTTCGATCGCGTTGTAGAAATAGAAGCAATATTTTATCACGCAAATTCACTTGTTATTGCCCAAAATTTATCAGACATGTGGCATGGGACAGTTCAACACATGTCTTCCTTATGTAATACAATAAATTATACTAATTTAGTCTTTTTTGTATTCTTTTAGCTTTTATGGGAATATCTTAATTTATTTTGTGTAGTCAGTGACGTACATGTGCGTATTTTAAAATGAAACAATTTCATTAAATAGTTTACAACTATTTATTGTATTTAATTAAAGTTAATTGGTACTTAAATTATTGTTAGGAATCACTTGTATTTAATACTTTTTTCTTTAAATAATTAATTTAGTTTTCTTTCTTTTATAATGTCGGCATTGTACTCCTTCCTTCCAGGATGTTGTGTTAAAAATGTTGCTATTACTATGCATTTAGTCATATCACAGTTACAAGGTATTGGATGATCAATCTCTTCAGGATCCAATAATGTTACTTTTATATGATACCTGAAACATTCCAAATAATATTTACTTCCATAGACAAATATTGTATATACTTCTACCCAAAGAAAGCGTATATAGAATACACAACACAACTAATGATTTTACAATTAATAGTCATAAGTCAATTCATTCAATCAAGTAGCTACAGTAATACAGTAGGACACCAACTAGTCTTGTGGTTCTTGTGGTGGTACAGCATTTTAGAGTTTTTTGATCATGAAAACTAGGGGCATTAAAAGTTATGACCACAATTTTACTGCTTGAATATGTTTGCATTTGAGAACTATTTTATATGTATTTAGTCTCCACACATAATTTGTTTTCGCCACTTCGAATTTAATCCCATCCTGCTACACAGTAAATACTTTACACCTTTTTTATTTATTTTGTTTTGATTAAAATAACAAATTTCACGTTTTATAAACTACAGGATTAAGAATAGGATTGAATTACCAAACTAAAATTATACTGAAAACTGAGTACCAAAGATAAGTTCAACTTAAAAATAGCTCACTTACCTTCTTACTTCCTCTGTGTCCCTATTTAAATCCACTTGATAAGCAATGGGTTGGTTAGCCTCAAGTGTCTGCTCATTGGGCAACACAATGACAGTTTGTTTCCAATGTGTAGGTGTACAATGAGGACTTGTATCTAATACTATTTGAGGCTCATTCACATTCAAATGAGGAAATAGACACTTAAACCACAAACACACACCTTGGAATTCACCACTTCGTATTGCACCTGGAATATTAATTTATATAGATTTTAATAATGTTTTAAATATTATTATACAGATGTTGATTAAACCCCATGATATTCAATATATGGCTGACTCCAATATCACATATAGAAAATTACTAATGACAGCAATAATAAACTTTATGTAGTGTTCAATGGTGTTCATTATTATTATTTTATATATATAGATTATAAAAGCTTTGCAGCAATCAGGTACCATATGTGAATTAAATCTTTTAGTTTACAAATAGTATTACACAACAATACAAACCTGTAACTTGCACCATACTGCATAATTTAACATCTTCAGTATTATCCTCTTGTAAATTTATAAAACCTAACTCTGTTTCCGGACCCAACAAGTCAATAGGTTCAATTGTCATAATCTCTGGTTTCTCTCTTTTCGTTAGCCGTAGTTGTTCCCCAAACTTGGTCATTTTAATATCATAAATGTTGTTCCATTGTTTGTAATATTGTGGTAAACTTAAACATAAATTACATTGGAAGTGTTCACTCTCTACAACCTGACAACAATCAGTCAGTTCCCATACAATCATAGACCAAATGAATGGAAATGTTGGTTTAATAACTCACCTGCATGGAGCCATATATACTATAGCAGTCTTAGGAAACATAAGACCATCTTCTTTAAGAAACTTCTCTCTAGCAGCAAAGACTGAATCCAGCATAGCTTCATGCAGCAAATAGAATCCCATCCATTCCGAAACTATAGCGTCGACTTTTACTCCAGGAAGATCTAAATCTTCAACTCTACTATGGAATACCTGAAGTTATTATTTTTCTTTATCAATAAGAATAGGTTAAGAGATGGGTTTAACTGAAAACTATGATTCAGGAAAAATAGTGGTTGAATTCTTTAAGAAGTTATGGGTTAGATTTGACATTAAACATGTGTAACCTGACATGCTAAATTTGTGAAAATATCAGACAAATACCTCAATAATATCTTCAAAGTTATTTTCCTTCACAACTTCTTTTGCTAGATTGGCCACATTGCTAGCTTCAATGGCGTACACTTTCTTAGCGCCAGCTTGAGCACAGAATATTGACAAAATTCCTGTACCACATCCCACATCCATGACTATTTTGTCTTTAAAATACGATGAATGCTTTAATATTGCATCCTTAAAAGCTAAAGTCCTTGCAGAATCTTCTAGCATTAACTTATGAACCTAAGGCATAATATACAATTACAGAAATTCCATCCTTTTCATTAAATAATAATTTAAGTATTTTATATTGTTTACCTCTAAGTCTTCGTAGCTAGTGAAGTATTCTGTTTGATTTGTTTCCATGTTTTATATTGTATTTTCTAATGTTGTGGACAAAGTTAAGATGGAGCAAAGTGATAATGTAAATATGAAAATAATAAATATTCCACTCCACACACGTTTTTTTCCACGAGTTTACATTAATTCGCGCCACTGTCAAGGAAGTTAAACCCACGATGCCGATTCGCGCATTATTTAAGCATAGACAATAGAAAATGTCAAAATCTATGATTTTATATTTATATAGATGTAACCTACATGTGTCTTAAAAAAAAGTTATATATGAATATACAAAGTTAATTATTTTAAATTAAAACTTATTTTGTATTGAAGTTATTATAATATCATAAACGTTTATAAAATACTTTTTATGACTTGCAGGAGAAAATAGAGATGGGCTCTACTGGGTATTATTATTACTGATATTAGCCGCCGTATGTGTGTTAACACAATCTTTTCATTAGGAAAAACCGTGTCTAAGAGCTAAACGCAAGGCAAGATATATTGTGGTATCACACGTGCGTCGTGTTAGCGGTTCAATCCCGATTACATAGGATTTGACTTATACATTGAGGATTTTTTGTTACTACTTACTAGTATCAGGTAATATCAGATCTCCATACCTGTTCATAAGTATGACACATCTCTAGAGAGGGAGGACGGCCCGACTGGACCTGACTGAACGACAGGTTGAGCGGTGGCGGTTATTGTTTTATTTTCATTAGGCATGCAAAATTTAATAACTGGAGGATGGCGGATCCTTCTAGTTTCTGCCGTACAAAAATTGAAGTAACCGCTATGAGAAAAGAAGAATCTGTCTCAGCTTTTACTGTTTTATGTGTGTTTATATCCTTAGTTTCCATGCTCGCCGATTTAACTACAGGTGCGTCAAACTTGTTTCAACTTTTTTTTTACTCGAAAATTTCTGGTTCCTGAGAACCGATTAATTTTAAAATTGCTCTGATAGTTATTTGGACTAATCTTTCTGTTAATGGTAATCTATTACTTATTGTTAAAGAAGGATTATTTAAAGTTTTGAATACTTAATATTGTAAGTTAAATATTGGGGCATTTAAAATTTTAACATTTTTTTGTAATAAACCTTTATAAAACTATTCAATAGATTTTAAATTAAACAAATAAACTTTACTTTTCAGTGATTTTAGTATTTGCTGAATATTGTAATAGACATTATTTTTATTGGGCAATAGCCACAGCCATATTTATATTAGTTCCAAATATTTTGATTAATATATTTTCATTGAGATGGTATTTAATGGACCACAGACCCGGTATTACACATTGGTTGACACACTGCACTTTATTTGGATTTATAGAGAGGTAAAGTAGTTTGAAAATTATTTGCTTAAATGACGACAATTATTACAATGATCAATGTAATGTGGTTTTGTTTTAGATGCTTTTTGATCATCAAAGCCAGATTAATTTGAAATGTTTTAATAAACAATTATATCTATCAGTCATATGACATTTTAATGGATCACCTCCAGTACAATAAGTATGAGTTTTACTTGAGAGCAAAAATCTCACATTTAACTACAAATAGAATGATTTAGAATACTCAGCTGTTATTTCTTTATAGAATAATAACAGCTGAATATCCTAAACTGTTGTATTTTTAGTTCTTGCTATCAAGTAAAACATATACTCACTGTATAGACCTCTTTAGATTGTTGTTGTCATAATGACAAAGTCTAAGATGAATTACGAAGTTATTGGTGTTATTACAGGTATGTGATATTCCTGCATAAAGCATTTTGGTGTAAGAATTTCTCAGAGCCGTCCAAAGATAATATTTATTTAGCACAAAGAAATGATTTGAATTTACTACATTTTTTGTATACATTTACTGGCACAGTGCCACAAATAATATTACAAGCTTATGCTGTCATTGCATTGGAGGGACATTACCAAACTAGAGGTAAGAGATATACTTCATTTAAAAGAACGACTACCTTTTATTAAGGCTGGCTAAATACTGCAGCTTCCTACAACTAATTCCTGTCTAAGACGTGAGTCTCACTTCTCAACCCATCTCACCCATGATTATTAATATGGATAAAAATGAACCTTTTGTTTTTCCTATTATTTTTTTTATGCAATTGTCGGTGACATAACCAATTGATCGCTATAAATTGTTAATTGTAATAATAATTTAATATATTGTTAATTTCAGTAATATCTCTATGTGCATCGATGACGTCAGTTTGTTGGGCTTGCGTTACATACGTCTACTCGTTAACTGCAAGTGATAATGATAATTATAAATGGGCGTCTGTATTTTTTCAATCAATATGGCATTTGTGTATGCTTGTGGCGAGAATAGCAGCTATTCTACTGTTTATAGTCACTTTTGGAATGTGGACTTTGCTTCCTCTTGGTAAGTTTTCTCTGATGGCATTAATATCAGTTTTGTTTTTTGCAGTTTAATTAGAACTTTTTACATTTTCAGGCATACATTGGGCCGCGATGACCTTCTGGATAGTAACACAAAAAACAACATTTTGTCCAAACAAATTTGAAGAGACCTTATACAATGTTGTAATGGGATTCATTTATTGTTTTTGCTACATAAATCTTAGAGAAGGTCATACCCGATATAGGTTAATGATGTTCTACACTTTTATAATAACACAGAATTTTGGCAGCTTGCTTGTGTATATTTTAGTGTCAACTATTCACATTCAAAAGAAAACTTGGTCTGTTGCTTCCACTGTTTGTATAGTTGCTGGAACTATCATTGGTATGTTAACTATTATAAGATCTAACACTAATTAATATCATACAATGGGGAATTCACAAACAATGGCGACTCTGAACTAATATGCTGTACCATAAAATAGTGTTTATTTAACAGGGTTTCTTTGATTTCCCTAAATGTTATGTGATATTACTCAGCCTACACATTCATCTCGTTATACCTGACTACTTCCAAATTGATCTTAAAATGCAACTTGGCCACTTCACGATATGATGAAAGTAGTACTACTCCAAGATGGCATGTTGGGAGAATAATACCAAACAACTTACAGTTCTTTCAATTATAGGCACTGAGCGAGAAAAGTACATATAACAATTACAATAGCACGAGTGAATTTTTAAGAAATTATTACATGGTTCTCTACCTTGACCATAGTTGCTCTCATTTCAAAATTTTATACATGTTGTTTTAGGCATGTGCAGTATGTTACTGTACTACCGATGGTTTCACGCAAGAGGTCCCATTGTATGGAAAAACGTCGAAAAAGATATAGAGTTAAATAATAAAATTATGAGAGAAAATCAGGAAAATGTACCAAAGGGTTCTTCTCTTACGCATGTGAGGTCATTTAAATCTTTGCAAAAAGATAAGCCTTTGGATTCAAATCCTAGGTAAATATAAAATTATATGTTTGATCTCAGCTGTGGCCTGAGGGAATGAGTTAAATCACAGTATGAAATAGAATCGGCCAGTGGCAAATATTAAAAAAGACTGAAATAGACTGTATTTTTTTTTTGTATCTATAATTACAATTACGAACTCTTTTACAGAAACGAATCCTCATCCCCAGGACCAGTTCCGAAAATCGAGATTGAAACAACAGACAAAAAAGTGTTATTAGATCATTGGATAGCTAGAGCTGGGACACCCACGTTCATGTCGGCTCCTATTGGAAATAACAGCCTTGATACAACAGGTATAGAAATGTATACAGTGGAAAATACACCGAATTCAGCCCACGGAGAAAGTATGTTCCAAAACAATTGTAAAATCAAAAAAAAGATTTGCTCTCCAACAGAATTAAACCTGAAATTATCTTCTTTAGATAATATAGAAAGTTCAATAGATGAAATCGCTGCAAATAATATTAATATACAAAAAAGACGAGGCATCTGTTCGTCAGATGAGCTCAGAGATAACTTCAATCTTGGTATTCCTAATAATGACAATTTTAAAATTAACAAAAACAACCATTGTTCAGAAACGAGCACTGACACAGACGGCTCTAATAAGAAAACCTCTTCAGACTCTATTGATATGGATTTAGATCTCAGTTTCAGTGATATTAATAGTTCAGATATTAATACATTTAATGAAAACATTGTACAAAAGTTATGTTTAAGTGCATTGAAAAATATTAAAGTGGGCAATCAAGATGCTGATATTGAAAACATACAGAGAATAGCTTTAGATATATTAAAAGAGATGTATACTAAGAAAGATAAAATAAAGAATGAAGATACGCGATTGCTATCAGCGGCCAAAAGAGATTTGGACACGCCAACAGAAATGCTATCTGTACATGATTATGAGAACATATGTGCAGTTAATATTGCAAGGGAGGCTTGGGGTTTGAGATCTTGGAACGTGTATTGCGACATCGAGAACTGGCTTCATGATGGCAGTGTCTTTAGAGAAAGGATGCGTGACACTCTCACTTCGGGTAGTTCGGAAATAAGTAGTTGTCTATCTCACGAGCTAAAGAACTCTATACTTTCAACGCCCTCCGCATTTAACTCAAAACGCGCTCACACTTACTCCAATGTGATTATTAAATTTGATAAGAGTAATCAAGGTGATTATGTTAATACGATGGTCTGTCCTTCGGCATTTGATGAAACATTCACAGCTAAGCCTTGTATGATAGATAACAAAGATAATAGTCAGTTGGAACCCATCTTAGAGGAACTTGATGACTTGGGAGATATTGATTATCCTAATAAGAAAAGACTGAATTCGGAAAGATCGTTAGTTGCTACAATAGATGAGATTCGTAAGGCAACAGCTGCTAATTCACCAAATGTCTATCACAGAAAAGATTACCAATGGAATGCTCCACGGTTAAGTCCAACGAAGCTTGAATCAAGTTTAAAAAAAGCTCTCTGGAAGGAACCTTCGAAGTTTAACCCAAGCAATATAATGGAAGCTTTACCTGAGAAAGAAAATATTTTTAATATCTCTAATAATTTGAAATTAGCCCCAAAAAAAGAACTTAACGTTCCTGTAACACCAACCTTGTTAGGTTCGAGTATTGATAGACACGTTTCCAGTGAAAATACAGTAGTAAGACGCAAACAGAAATCTAACAATTTGCATCCTCAAATAAAAAAGGTGAATAATAGAACTGATGATCAAAGGAACTTTTCCAACGATATAGACTATTTATGGCAATTGGTTGCGGAAAAATCAATGTCTAGTGCTTCTGCAGAAGACTTAACACAAGGTCAGCATATTACGTCATCATTGCAATCGTTGATTGGAAAAGATAATTCTGATGCTTCTGCAATTAACGTGGCAAACGGAAACAAAGCTTCTAATTCAAAAAAGGCTACCGGAAGCAGACCAAGGCGTAAATTTTCTATACTTAGAGAAAGATTCGAACCGAGAACGAATAAAAAATCAGATGAAGAAGCGTTGTATCAATACAATGATAGGTTACAGACTGAAGCAACTTCTGCTAATGTGGTTAATGTTGTAAATAAATTTGATTTGATTAATGATGATTCTGAACCAGCACGAAATAAACATTTAAATATTCAAGAGTCGCATCAAGTAAAAGACATGATGAGTACCTCAAAAAATATTAAAGAGAAAAGATCTCAATTTATGAAACAAGTTTTAACTCCGCCAAAATTTAATACAAAATTACGTCATAAATTTTGAAAAATGCAACTTAATTGCAATTCGGACATTGTAACCTGATAATGCACCACATTCAATTAACACACTGCCATAATTCTAAAACACTAGAGGCGTGAGGTTTTAATAATTTTTATGATAATTTTAGCGTATACATTTTATACTGTGATTTTAAATACTGTATACAATCTATGCCGTCATTGGTATTAGACGTGTTAACTGGCTGGATAAAGCTTAGCCATTTTTGTAGTCTTGTATTTTTATAGATGTTCTTCTTTTTTATATGAGGGTTTACGAGTAAATTTGAATTTTTATTATTGGGCTATTGCCCGAATACTCGACGTAAAGAATTGTATTTATCAGACTTTGAGGCCATTTAATAATTGTTAAGAATAATAATTTAGTTGATGTAAATCTTTGAGATCTCATTGTTAATTAAGATATAGAACTTTGTCATCTCCAGTGGTCGCTATGTGTTCCACTCGTAAAACGTCTTCCTCTTTTTGTGCAATTAATAGAATGTGTTATTTTAAGACACATTACGATGTAATTATAAGATTTTTCTACTTTTGATATTAAAAATTATGAATTAAACATGAAGTTTTATTTAAAAGGGCAAATAAAAATCCAGTTAAGCAAAATACAGTGTATGTTATTATAAAAAGGCGTATTTTATAAAAATGCATTCACAATGCAGTTCTAGATTATCCAATATAAATATATCACAATATAGAAGGAAATAGTACATACAGATTATAAAAAGACATTAGTCCCATTGTAAATGAACAATTCAGTCTTTATTACTGATGTAAATTTTCAATAATATTAAAACAGTATATTATTAAAGTACATAATACATGAAGAACAAATTTCTCCTAAAACTAGCATTTTTTTCTTACCATTATTATTAAACAGCTAGGCAAGGAAAACTGTTAGAAACCCCAAATTGGGTAATCAATAATTGCTGCTAATAAAATTATCAGTAACATTAAAATACAATTAGTAATATCGTGGTGAGTCATAGAGGTTAGTACGTAAATTAATAGATAAAACAAATAAATAAATTAGACAAAAATTATAAATCTGTCGTCATGACATTAGTGAGCATACGAATACGATGGCCATTGCAGGTTTTACAGAGAATATGATCATCTAAAGGATAACATCCACGACCCTCTGCTTCTGATGACAATACAATTCCGCAATCTTCACACTGGTAACACCGTACGTGAAAACTGCGATCCAGGGCAACAACTCTGACGGTTTCTTCCTGACCCTCTTCTGGCATTATAGGTAGCTCGCATACACAACAGCGTGGAGCAAACTTCTTATGAAAATCTTCAATACAATGAATTTGGTTCATAGCATCAACAGTAAAAGGTATACCATCAAGGCTCTTTCCGCATACAACACAAGTAAAACATATCGGATGGTATGGTTTCCCAGTAGCCCTCAATATTCTGTCCAGTATTGGTTTGTCACAGACAGAACATTTTTCCAAAGTTTCATAGTAGTCCGCTTCACAATAAGGTTGATTATCGACTGCATAGAATGGTTTGCCTTGAAGGTTAGTATTGCAGTGGTGGCATGAGAAGCATTTTATGTGATACATATGTCCCATAGCTGTGCAGCCGGAAGCTTCACCGACTACCTTTTCACCACATTTAATGCACACACCAAATATATCTAAGTCTTGGCTGTCAGAAATTGATTGTACCAAAAGACTAGTAAGAGCATCAACTTCCTTTTCTTTTGGTAGCTGTTGTGGATTAGGAATATTTGGATAATTAGGCACAGTGGATGCAGTTTGAGCTGATAAATGACTCTGTGATCTTGGATTTATTGGTTCATATAGCGACTCATAAGTAGAAGTCTGTGATCCACCATAAATAGGAAATTCATTTTGATAAATAGGAGGATAGGTAGGCCTTTCTTGGTTATAACTAAGGTTACCTGTGGCTCTTATTAATTCACTGTAATTAGAACTCACAGGTGAAGGCGGAGGAAGGTATTCCTCATGGTTCTTGTTATGGTCGTATATTGAGGATATATTGAATGGTAGAGGAGGCGGCGGCGGTGGTGGTGGTAGATCTTCATTCTCATACAGAGGCACATTGTTATAATTCGAATTATATAATTTCACGTGTGGTGGTGATGACATACATACCGCGGGATTGTGTATAACCTTTGTCGTATTATTCAAGTAATCTTTCTTCGCATACGTATTACTGTACGTTGGACCAGAGTATGCACAACCCGATGGCAATTTTGACGAATAAGACGGTTCCCGAAGAACACTTACGACAGCACTATGCGGTACTTGTGGTTGCGCCTTTTTCTTTGGAGGAACAGCTGGTGGTATCTTCTTAATAGATCGGCCAGAAGGCAATCCATCTTTAGCCACTTGTAAGTCTGCCAATTGCTTTTCTAACGCGTCCATATTATCAAGTCTGGACATTGTAGCAGTATTCGCATTGAATATTGTAAACACAACTGCAAATATAACGAAACATATGCACAAAAAGTTTGCGTCAGACTCGCGAGAAATTATATCGCAAAAACTGGTTAGTACTCATTCACACGAGTGTAATTTGAATTTAATTGCGCTTGAAACGAGCGCTTTTAAATTACGCTGCATGAATAAGTGCTCAGGTATTATTGTCACGGGCGAACAAAAGACGCTGATATTATTTTCTAAGACATGTCTAATATTTTTTAATCTGTGGATGGTGATTTTATAATCGGTTCGGTTTAATGTTTTGGTTGTGACAGCTGCGCAGGTGTCTTGCACAGAAGGATCGCTCAAGTTATTTGATTGGTGTGACAATTTAGTCTTCAATATGTCTGGTAATGCTCAGGTGATTTAATATTTTGGTTGTGGACTCATTTGTTCGTTGTATTATTGGATACGTCCTAAAGATTTAGTCATCGACGCTTTGTTATTATTTTTAATGTGTACTTAAAATCATAAACACTAGGCTCACAAATTATTGTTTTTACTTTCAGCTCTTAATAAAATGCAGTGTCAATTATGGATGGGTAGTGTAAGTACCAAACAAAATTTTGAAACGTTTGAAAATTGTCTTTTTACACTTCGTACGTTTACAGTTGGAGCCAAATATGACAGAGAGTTTTATTATGGCGGCATTCAACAGACTCGGCCAAAGACCTCTTACAGTTAAAGTAATGCGAAATAAATTCACTGGGGAGCCTGCGGGTTATGCTTTCGTACATTTTGGGGCAAGTATCAGTTATATGTAACTATACTGACTATATTTAGAACTCAATCATTATAGATAAAACTACTTTTATGCAGACTGATGATGAAGCTGTTGATGCAATGCACAAGTTGAATGGCAAACCAATACCAGGCACTTTTCCTATAGTTCGATTTCGTCTCAACACAGCATCAAGAGAGGCACGGGCTAATATGCAGCATGAGAGAGAATATTCAGTTTGGGTGGGAGACTTAAGTGTGGAAGTTGATGATTACACTTTATATAGAGTATTTGCTGCCAAATACAGTTCCATTAAAACTGCTAAAGGTATGATTTAAATTTATGTTTACCCTTGTCAAATGAAAAATAGCAGCTTGGTTGCACAACATCTCAGTGCAATCATAGCCTGACACAGTTTGTGAAATGTCAGATTAAATCAAATAAAGATATTCAGTGTGTGAAATGTTTTTAAAACTAATTATTAATATATTTTTACAAATTGAAGTAATTGTAAATCATAATGTTTTCAGTAATCCTGGACACGACAGGCTATTCAAAAGGTTATGGCTTTGTTCGATTTGGTAGTGAAGAAGAGCAACGTAATGCTTTATTCACAATGAATGGATACATTGGGCTTGGTACAAAACCACTCAAGATTTGCTCGGCAGTACCCAAACCAAAAGCATCATCACCAAATCTGTTAGGCTCATCTGATTTATCCAGCAGTCAGGTATGATACTTTTCCTGTATGTTTTACTTATCCTAAGCTAATCATGACAGGTACTTCATCTGAAGTGGTGGTGTTACTCCAAGATGGTAGTCTGGGCTGACATATAAGGCTGGGCTATATTATATTATAGACGGTGGTTAAGGAATATATGTAAAAAAAATGCAAGGAATTAATAACAAGCAGAATAATATTATTTCATTCAAATATTTGGCTATTTACTAAAATGTTAAAAAATATATGTAATAAATATTGAAGCATCTTGTGATTATTATCAATTATCTAAAAACTCTACAGGAGTACAGCCAGTACTATGATCCAACACAATATTGGCAGAATTATTCAGCTTGGTCTGGATATTACAATCAAGATGGGAGCTCTCAAAGCGGTGATCAAATTGTAGTAGCTACAAATACAACAGTACAAAACGACGCTTTGGCCTTGATTGGTAAGCAAAATCTGTGGCTAAAATTGGCTTTTATGCTAAATAACTACCACCATATTTGTAGAAATTTGCAGTTGTTGAAAATTTGTTGTTTCAGGTGTTAAAAATTCTCATGCATAAGTTAAATTTCACAAAATGTAATTTTTATTTACAGATCATGAAAAAACTGTAGATGTGGATGGAATGAACGCCTTGTACTTGGATATGAAGACAGGTCTCTGGGATAGCATTGAAGCCTCACATTGGTTCCCACATGAAATTGTAGAGGTCAACTAAGAATTCTGCTTCCCACCCACGGATTTAAAATAATGTTTTCACGAGTACCTGGAATTGGGAACTTCAAACATAGTTGATAAGGACTTGGTTAACTAACCCAGCTCCATTATTTGACTTAAAAAATAAAAGAATAATTTTTGTAAATAATGCATTTTATTATTAACACTGATTAAGGACATTGTAGTTTACACAAATATAACATAGCCCTATATAATAGATAAAACATGAAAGGCGACTAATACGTATAAACGCGTTTGTAGGCGCACATGATAAATATTTTGCTACTATAATTTGTATCTCTGATGTGAGTCTTTCTTAAAAACTTAATTTAAAACACTTACAGTTATTTCATTTAATAATTATTGGAATAAAATTAGAAAGGTGGGAAGGTAATATAACATTCTAATCCTAAGACCACAACGAAAACACCATTTCTACATGTTGATCCACATAAAAATAACTTGAATAATTCGTCAGTCTTACTAAAATAAGTATGGAAAAACGAACACAAATCCCAACTTTCAAAATGAATATATAAACTACATAGAAGTAAATTTAAGTCTCCTGAAATGAAAGCGGGAGAAATACTTTGCATAAAATATACATGATGACATAGCGCTTTCGCATTTTTCCTAATAAACGTGCTTTGTTATATCATGAGGTATTAAGCCGCGTTCTTTTAGAAATCTGATAATGATTCACTGGTCTGGAATTAGGCCTCGTGGGAGTTCCTAAAGCAGGGGAATGACTCGGTGAAGGTGAACCAGGGTTTGTTTTCTTAATATAACCAGCAACAGAATTAAATAACACCGGAGGTAAATTGACAGCAGTTAATACCCCATTTGGATCGGTCATGTATGTTTGCAATATTTTCTTTGATGGACAATTTGGATCATCTACAGATAGAACCACTAATGATCCTTTTTCAATGTTCTGTGGAATAGCAGTCATAGGGTTAACATCACTTGGTACCACTGTTCTTATAGGGGTCAAACTTTTATTGGGTATAGCAGTTGTTCCAATTGCTCTTATTGCACGTTTAGGGCGTGGTGTCCTCGGAGACTGTGTTTCAGGTTGCGCCTTATGCCTTAGTAGTATTTCATCAAGGGATGGAGATTCATTTTGATACTTGCGATGTTCTGGATATATACCGACTGCTAGGCCTCCTTTTGCTGTAATTTCCACAAGAATTAACAAATAACACTCATATTACAAAATTAAATGACTAAGTACCATCAGCACAAATATTTCTGTTTACTTTATTGCATACTTACACACTTTGACGCCTCGACGTCTCCATGTTTTACATTTTCGTGTCAACATATTTTTTTGGTGAAGATAACTTGCTTGCGCATTTTCTTTCTTTTCTATTTCATCAGCGCGCTGTTTTTTGAATTCCTCCTCTAAATTCAATATGTCCCATGGCACTGAGGACTCCATTGCCTTATCTACTTGCGCGCCATTATTTCTTTCTTCTTTTTTAAACTGTAATAATGTTGCTGATTAACATTTTCAAATAATATTTACTATTATATATATACAATTAACTCACCTTAGATTTCAACTCTCGTCTTGTTCTATGTGGAAACAGAGACGCCATCATTGAAAAATCAGTTCCAACTGCTGCTAATGCACGGTAGAATCTAACAGTTTCTGCTGAACTCCAGTCTGCCGTGCGTGTCGTACGAGAATACCGGCCGTGCCCCGTACTCCAATTACCTTCCCGCACTACAGCATCATCTAGTTTGCGTTTACCATCAGTTTCTTCTATTACCTGAAAATGTATGTAAACAAATTATGAATGTATTGTAATAGGATAAATGATAAGATGTATTAAACAAAAACATACCAAACTTTTCTCATCCACAATAAAATTTCCATCTGGTCCTATTTTAATTTGTGGTGCTGGAGCAGAAGTGCTCTCCTTTGCGACAGAATCTGCGTCATTTTCTCTCTGTGATGCATCAGCTGACTTTAATCTTTGTTGATCTTCTTTTGTTAGTTGTTTCATTTCTTCTTCCTCTTTGTCGGGTCTACGATTATTTGTACACATGTATGAGGATGTATCAGTAGATAAATTAATAACTCAAAACAAAAATATATATGTACACTTACACAATAGGATTAGTATGTGGGTTGTAGAATATGAGATCATACATGGTTAGATTGGATTTCTTTGAACTTATTTCTCGTATTCTCTGTTTACGACGAACCGCATTCATATGACGAACTTCACGTTTGATTCTGTAAAAAAAAATGCAAAAGAATTTTTAATATAAGCTACAATTTATCACTTACAGCATCAATAAATTTAAATAAAATTGTATAAAAAACTTACTTAGTTGGTGTCGGTAGATGTTTATCTTTCTGTGGAGACGGGGGTATAGTTAGAGATTGACTGGCAGCTGAAGATATGGAGTCATTTCTTACACGATTTGATTCACTAGAAAAACATTATTTAGAAATTTCCATTAGGTCAAAATTTTCAGAGACATCATGTTTCTTCAATTGTTTATATATAATAATAGGCAAAGATGTAACACTAATAAATCATATTCAAAGAATGTTAATATCTATATAATTATAATAAATGCCAAACCTGGTAGATAAGTGCAATGCATTTACTGAAGTCTGTGAATCATTCCTCTGTCTTGAAGGGCCAGGTGTAGATGGATTGGCAGATATTAAAGCGCGCCGAGACTCATCTTCGGATTCACTTGCGCTGCCCTGTAATCACATCACAGTTTATATCACTCAAAAAATGTAAAACTGTCCAATAAGTGCTTCAGTAGATAAGAACAAGTATGGACATTCGTGTAATAGTGAAAAATAGATTGTGTTCCTGTTGGAATCTCCCTACCCGTATTATAAGGGACAAAAACACATTGTAATATATGTCACCTTTGTAAAAGAAAATAGATATGCAGCACTTTAATTTCAATCTGGTATATTATATGTATATTCCAATAATTATTTCTTATTATGTTAGTATGCTCAATAAGCAGAGACAAGTATATCGAGTTGAGGTGACAGATATGCGTGTCCAGGTGTGCCAGGTGTGTCAATCACTATGACCATACATTATTTCATATACCACATAAATATAATGTAATTTATTATTTATACCTGTATACTATTCCTTGTAGCTAGCCCCAGTCTTGGTACTGGACGTAGTTTTGGGCGCATTTTGCTCGGTGAAGGTATAGGAACAATTGGATCAAATGATACTTCTGCATTTTCTGATATAATTTCATTTTTAAGTTCATTTAAAGGGTTCAACTTTGGATCTTTTACTAATGGTACTATACCATCAATTATTTCTGTAACATGGCTTGGTGTGGTTACAGCACCAGTTTCAACAACATTGTTTTGTTCCGGGAGTTTCAACAGATCTAGAAATAAAATATCTTAAAATATTTTTTTATTTGTGTAGACAAAAATTAAAACTAATTGATATATACATACCTTTATTTGTATTACTAATTTGGGTGTCGTCGTTTTCTTCCACAATCAGATTAGTGTTACAGTCTTCTGGTAGGAAGCTTTTACTCTTTTCAGGTGTTTGTAGTTTCGGGACCGAAGAGCTCTCTATGGGATTCTCACTTATATCTGTTGATTTATTTATTACATCGATGGACGCATAATTATCTTTTTGTTCCAACAAACTATCGCAGCTATTGTTTTCCTCTTTAATCTCGTCAATGAGATCTTTACTTTTTTCAGTGTCTTCAGTTACTGCTTTTACTTCGGCATTCTTCCTCCTTACTGGTAGTGAGGCGACCGCCTTAATCCGAGCTCTTCGCGTCGACATTTTTGCGTTATGTTATAACATTTTTATTCTGTTTACAAAATTACAGATTTTAAACACAGTAGGTGCAGCATAATATGCTTAATAATTAAATACTACGAACACGCAACCAGAGAACATAACCAATACAATCTGTCACATCACGTACACACACACAGCTGTCAAGTACTAAGGATGGGGAACTTTAACTAATAAATCAACATCCGGGTTTTTATTTGACATGAGTGTTTATGTAGTAATTTCTTGGGCTCTTGCGTAAAAATTTGACATTGCCAGAATCTGAATTCTGAGGTCATTAATAAAAGAATTAACACAACGCGTAAGGCGCAACTGCCAGTAAAAAACTATATTTGAGTGTGAGAGAGAGAGAGCAGGCTTGTTGAAAAAATATAGATACATCGATATATCAATATTTTTAATTCGATATATCGATATTTTTGCAATGACATATCGAAATATCGGTATAAATTATCCAATATCAAAATTGAATCAAAAACGATATTTTTTTGTCTTTGGTCGACTCAGTTTGCTACTTTCTAATGTGGGTGTTAAGTTGGCTTTTAAGTTGGCAACTCTGTTTTTAGGTCAATGACACGTGTCAATAATTCAAATTATATTGTCCAGTACTTATTGGCAAGTTCTTTCCGACATGGCTCTAGACCAGGGGTCGGTTTTTCTTATATCTATGTCAGATGAATATTAGTTTGATTAATAAATAATTAATATTTTTTATCGTTGTTCTTGATTTATTAAAAATGATGTCTATTGATTAGTATTGATCGAATAATGTAAGACGATTGAAGTAGATTAGGCCAAATATATATTTTTTCATATCATACCGATATATCGATATTTTTAAAAATAGCGATACAATATATATCGATACTTTATTGCAATTCCGACATCCCTAAGGGAGAGAAAGCGAATAGAAGCATTTTGACATTTCGTACTTTTAAAAATAATATATTTTGTGAAGGCGTCAAAAAAGCTGTGAAATTATAAACTTAAAAATTCAAAACAAAAAAATATAAACTCCGTAACATTATTACACAATCCGCAACCCGCCCGCCACTAAAAATTCAACGTTGTTAAAACACTTGTCTTTGGAGATAGTGCTGTCACGCTGTCAAACTCTGTTTTTGTCGACAGCTGTTATTATGTTAAAATCAAAAGGAGTGTTGCCTATATCTGGTAACAATTGATCCTTTATTTTATAGTTACTAAACAAATAGAAGAGATAAGTTTTCTTGCCGCATTTAATTTCTGTGAAAAACCTCTTTTAGGGAGGATTGAGTCAATAATAACACAAATATTCAGTTTCTTCATTCTTTAATGCATTTTTCTCTAATTTCTCGATAGCGATGAGCACTTTTGGTGAAAATAGATAGATACTAGAAACAAGTATAATATAATAAAATTCTCAATATGATAACAATTTCCAGTTTTAAAACAAACTCCGATAGGTTAAATATATTTACTTACAGTAGCTCAACTTTACAATAAAAATAGATCTCTATAAAATTTATATAATTTATAAAAGCATTAATGAAAGATAACTTAGATAAATAAATGCTCTCGGAAACAAAATATACTTAATAGTGTAAACAGAGGAATTATAGATCACAGAGCGAATTGCTGGAGAGTTAATCAGAGGCAAACAAAACTTATGAATATTAGAATAAGGCAAATTGGTCATTCATAAAATTATAAACAAAAGTAAAACCTTTCCTTATTTTGAAATTCAATTCGCCCCGTGTCCCGAATCACTTTGTTCTACTGTATTTATAGAACGTCATTGTAAATTGACAGATAGTTCTGAGACCGTTCTATATTAATTTCTTACATTAATATAAAGTAAAAATATTGGTGTTTGTCGCCGAAGTATGCTGCTTTCTACCACTAAGCTACTGCGTATTGGTTCGTCATTATTATTAATAAAATTATAGTTTGGCTAAAAAGTCAACGTTCGCAAAAAAAAATATTTACAAAACTTCGTGACATTATAAAGAATTAGATAACGAGATTCGTTTCCAAGAAACAAGTCATCCGTCGACTCGCTGGTCCCACCCTGATATATGTATAACCTCAATCACGCTAAGATATGTCACTATTTGCTTTAATCCATCTAACTTTTAATAAACCTTGAAAGCACCTGCTGCGGCAAAAGACATAGAAAAGGTTGATAAAGAAAAGAGTGATCGAAAGAAGACTTGAAAAGAGAAAAGGAACAAAATAATATAAGATTATTTTAAAATACCTCCAAATAAATTCATGCAATAGAATGATAATAAGTGCCTGCTGTAAGCCTCATAAGCCACTACCAATCAGCGAGTCGACGGCTGAGCTCACGTGCGGCTCTACTAACCGCGCTATCACAAAACGTAGTTCGTCCGAATTTGTTAACGCCAGTTCTACTTATTCCTACGAAATGATTTCTATCGATAAATAAATTATTTTCCCTACTTATAAAGTTCAACGTGTAGTGAAGGCTTCGTAAAATGCCGTGGAGCTTTACGTCGAGGAGCGTTAATAAAATAATTGACTGGATCGCTCTGACGAACGCCCGCTACCACTTCTAAACACAAACCGCGCTAAAAGGCAATCATATTCTCGATTACAATATTTACATAAAAAAACGATTTCTCGTCGTGAGAAAATTCGAAGCGCTACATAATCACTTCTACTCAGGAAACTGAGAAACTCGGTCTATTCGATATTCCTACTTATATTAAAATGAAGAAAGCAAAATAGTGTGCTAATCGAATCGCTCGTGAGGCTTGATCATTAATCAGTTGTGCGTCAATAGTACAGTCCTAAGTGCGCTCGGACGCGAGGAGTGCGCGGCGGTGCGCAGTGCACGGTGCTCCTACACTAACACTATCAACATTATAACTTAGTATCGACATATTAAATTCCATGGCAACAATTATTGCGAACACCGCGAATGCGCGCCACCATCACAACGCTCCGCCGCTTCCTCAATACCGATTCTACCTCTGTGGTTATAATAATATATACTACAATAGTTATTCGAGAAAAATACGATTTTCATTTTGTGAATAACCGGAACGCCATAACACCCCGATCTAACTTTCTTCTTTGTGTCCTCACAGATCAACGATAGAGGCCTATTCCATAAGTCAACAAAGCATAAAATAGTGATATACATCTCAGTCTAGTCTATATTAATAATTTCTCTTTTATAGTGGCAAGGTATCTCTATAAAGATTCAATAGTTTTATAATATCTCAATATATAACAGGTATAAACTATAAACTCCATATGCTCTGCGAGCTCGGAGATCCCTCACAGCGTCATGATATAAAATTTAACCTAAATTATAACACAGGAGATTTAAGTATAAGATCACAAAATGAGATTCAGCGGGCGGCGCGAGGTCCGGAATCCGTCGCTCGCCC
Source organism: Tineola bisselliella (assembly GCA_028551675.1). Lineage (NCBI taxonomy): Eukaryota > Metazoa > Arthropoda > Insecta > Lepidoptera > Tineidae > Tineola > Tineola bisselliella. The sequence continues at coordinate 109,983 of JAPWLS010000061.1, read as the reverse complement.
GGCGAAGTCGCGGCTACTCTCGATCTACGGCTACGGATAGCGAGTGAGCGACTCTCGCACTAAGGCTAGTATTGCTATCGGGCCCGCACTGATCTGACGAGCGACGTCAGGGCGCGATACCGGCGTCGGACTTGTGGAAGGCGGCAGCGGCAGCAAGCGGAGCCTGTGCGGCCGCAAAATCGTGCTCTGACTTAGGGCGCGGCAGTGCGGCCGCTACGCCCAATCCCGGCAGCGCCACGCCTGCCATGCGGCATGACGCGGCCTGTAGCGGCTGCAAAGCTAGGCCTAGCGAACGCTCTGACAGTCGCGCCACGCTGTCATCCGATAGCGATACGTGCTCCGCTTCGGCTGCGAGAGCGTTCACAACCGCATTGATAGTGTTGCCCTCAGATGTAGTGTCGTCTTCTCGGTGTGCTACGAGGTTGGGGTTCTTGCCGATCTTGTTGAGTCGTTCGGCCGCCACACTCTCCATTGTGCGCCTCATTAATGGGTACTGGTCAAGCACGGCGTTGAAGTGGTCCACGGAGAGAGAGAATAGATTGCAGTACGTCTCGGCTCGGACGGATGCCACGCGACGAGCGTTGGTCAGAAGGCAGATCTCACCAAAGTAGGATCCGTCTGATAAACTAGTCGCGACTTCGCCGTTCGCCATCACAATATCGACGATACCCTCTTGAATAAAATACATCTTGTTGCCTATTGTTCCTTCTTTAATTATGATATCACCTGCAAATTATTATTAATACTTTTAAATATATGTTTGTCTTAGTAAGATACTCTCACGTAATAATATATAATAAAATAAAAATATATAATAATAATTAATGGTTACTAACCCGGCTGGAAGACTTCATATCGCAGTTTAGTAACGACGTCGGACACAAAGTTGGAGTCTGCATTAGCAAAGAATGGCACGGATGCGACGAGTGATCTACAATTATAGTTGATGACGTCTTCTCGGAGCTTCTCACTCAGTTCTCCAAGGATTAGTTCTTCATCAAAGAACTTGCCCTGGTATCGGTGTTCGAAATACTCCGTGATTCGTTGGCGCATTTCTCTCGGTAACTTTCGGTAAGCCATATATTCCTCTACTTGTTTTACCTAAAATCGAAATTGAGATTACTCAAAAGTATGCAAGAACTACGTACGTCGACAGTATGAAAACAAATGATCCTGAGGTGTTGAAATGTAACGACCATTTTTGCGTGTATGTGTGTAACCTTAAATCAATTTATAAAAACTACCTACTTTGTGCAAATGAATTCAAAATATGCAGTGCAGTTATTTGGTCAAACGCCTACACAAAGTACTTACGTGCGCAGTAGATTTTGTAATATATTTTAAATAAATTAGATAGTAATTAAAACAGTATAATAAATGCCTCCTATTGATATATAGCAAGATACTGCTATGAACACCGAGTTAATCAAGCTTATGATAAAAGTATAATGGATGAGTTAGTAATGAAGGAACACCAATTGTTGAGCATATTTGCGTTTATACACCCAAACACACCCAAACACCCAAATACACACACTCACACATTATACTCACGTCTATTCTCTGAAACAGTCAATTGAATCATTTAGATGTTTTAAAATTGATTAGTGGTTTAGTTAACAACAGTTATGTAACTGGTATACGTACCAGGATATGTATTAGGATAAGAAAAGATCATAGAGGAAATATATGGTACTGTAGCACATACGATTAATTAGGTGTTCATAACATTGGTCGTATGGACGTGGGATGTTACCTTTTCTCTGTATTGTCGCCTGGAGGAGTCAAGACTCTGAATGAGATTTGTTGCATGACCAAGGAATAGAGCGTAGCACGTCGCACCAGATATCATAGAGAGCATCGTCAACCACATGTCTGTCAGAGACTGCGGTGGAAACCGACCGTAACCTATGCATAACATGTGAGACATCGCTTTGAACAACGCCCACGAATATTGCTCCAACCAAAACGCTTCCTGTAGAATTCAAAGTTGTCTTCAGTACCACAATTATCAAAATATAAATCATACTATATAATAAAAAATACGGACCTGTAATTCATTTATCGCTACCCAAGAGTTAGGAGGAAATCCTTGCAGCATTGGAACTAGAAATTGTAGACACCCGGACCAATGGCCGATCAGTAACATCATGCAGATAAGATTAAATATTCGCATAAACACGGACGCCATGTTGAGGAACTGTCAAGAAAAAGCATATTCAGATAGTCGAACGATATTGGGTTACCAGTTTCTAAAGGAAGCCGTGCTGACTGCACTCGACAAGGACGCACGAGGTCAAGCATCGCGATGATTTCTACCGATGAATTGAACAGTGAGAAAATTTATGAACTTGTGACTCGATTGTATGGTTGCAACATGCGTATGGACGGTTGACGAAAACGCACACTCGCGCTCGGGAGCGGCCGCCTCGCGCCCGGCCGCGAGCGCACGCTAGACCTCGCGCGACCCAGCTGGCCTCTCGGCGGGACGGGGGTCGGGGAACGCCAACGAACGAGAAGAAGCGAAGCTTGCAGTCTAGGACGCCAACGGCGCCGGATCATGCTAAGCGAGCGAGCACATGCGCGCCGGCTCGAGCCGACCCTCGTTACCTTGAAGATTAGATTGCTTTTGGTGCCACCCTTCTTTTTGTTTGCAACGTCGGAGCTGAGGCGCCCTCGGCGTTCCGTGCGCTTTTTTTGGAGATTCTGCAAGATCTAGAAAACAAGCGAGAAACACGAGATAGTAGGAAGAGAGCGAGGCGCGCCCGGTAGGATGACGGGGACGAGGCGGCGGATGCGGGGCGCGTGCGGACACACACGGGATGCACTAACACCGACACGGCGCGGGCTAGGCCCCTACGCTAGCAAGGAGAGCACCTGCGTGGCGAGGTCGCGGGAGGCGGCGCCGGCATCGCCCGGCTCCGTGCGCGGCTGCGGCGCGGGACTCATCTGCACACAACGCGACCAGCTTACCACGGTGCCCCTCCACGCTTACTCCACTTCTCTCTGGATCTCCGCACCAATATTATCACTTCTTATTTGGAATACGCGATGGTCTATTATTTCTTAACGCGGTTTTGCACATGCTATTCAATATATATTTGTTTACTACGTCGTAAATATGTATGCCGCGATATATCAAAATCAATACTATATAAATCGTTTATCGGCGTCAGCGCATCATTTCTAAGGCTCGAAAGCAGCGGCAACAGAATAGTAATAGGTTTTTTATAATTAGAGCAAAACATAAGTAGAGGCGAGTTCAGGACATATCGACGGTAACGCGACGCGGGCGCAGAAAGAAGAACGAAGAGCCACGGGTGAGCGTGCTTAGGCAGAAAGAAGCTTGCAGAGAAGCAGTAGAGAAGTGCAGAGCGGGACGTGGGGCTCACATACAGTAGGGTGGGAAATGCATGGTTAATACAGGATTACAACAAAATACCACATCTCTGTAGAACTAGTACCACTACTATCTATAACAAATCATTAATTATTATTTTTATATTATTAATCTATTTCAACATCATTACAATATTAATCACTTATGTCTATATAAATATTATATTAGCTATCGATTTAATTTATTGATTTAACATTTAATATTACATTTTATATGTTGATAATACTGAAAAAGAAGATCATACAATTACAATACAGAAGCATATATAGGTATTATCAGTTAGTAAATGGTGTCAGTATGTGAGCGTAATGTAAGTTGGTAGTAAGGTGTAGTAAGTAGTAAGTAGATCGCGGTAGTAGAGACAAAAGCTTACATAAACTTCCTCCCACTGCGAGACATATCGCACGAGCCGAGACAGCCGAAGCAACCGCACCAGCGACAGCAGCTTGGCTAATCTCAGAATTCGGAGCGCACGACCCGCGTGTAGAATTTGAAAGCTTTCACTAAAATCCTGCGAACATTACCAAATCAACCGCTGATTTACCAATAACAGCTAGACGAAAAGGTTATAAAATATATTTTGACCTTTTCGATTGATTGTTTCTATAATAGTTTAATGTAAAAAAGACATGCGCTTTTGCCGACTGAAGGCAGTCGAAAAGTGCGGAAGCCTTATAATTTTTACATGTTATAGTTATGTTTTATTAATTTACAATTTGAAACAGATTTAGTGTAAGTGTAAGCTCTTAAGTAATACGAGTATATGTGACCACTATATTCAGCCAGTGGTCGATAGTAGTGTAAAAGCTGCAATTTGAAACTAAAATTCAACTATTGCTTTATCATTGTTAGTATTAGGTGATTGAATACTGTAATATATTAAATATTAAACAATGATGCAATTCGATCGTGTTGTTATTACGATAAGTACAAACACCTGACCATCAACAAAACAAATCAAAAATTTAACATTGTTTAAGGAAGTGCTTAGAAAAGGAAATTCAATTTCATGTATAAATTATAGGAAAGAAAATAGACAAATATAGACAGACATGCACGGACACAGATAATAAATATTCGAATACATTTAATAATCGAGATAGTGCATAGACAATTTGAATATGTAGTGCAAAGACTAAGAAATATGGAATGAAACAAGGGAATCAATTAAAAATGATCTGTAGCATCCCATAGGATTTAATGTTTTCGGCATACCTAGACGAAGAACAACTGTGAATGTAAGTGGAAATCCATAAATCGTATGGGCTACGAGAGTTTGATACAACGTGCTAAATGGTGAGGAATGAGGAGTGCTAGAAATATAATATGTTAACAAATAAATGTGACAGATGTATTTCTAAAACAGCAAACCTTTTCTCTTAAACCTTTAACATAAAATATAGGTAAGACGGGAAATCACAGGACGACGCCATTGTCGCTGTCGTGATAGTACAACATTTAAAATGGTAAACTAAACAACGACACGACAACGAAACAAACAAAAATATAAAAAACTAAATTAATACAGCCAAGCTGAAACAGAATATTGGAACAACATAAAGTGAGATTGTAAAGATAACAACACGGTCAAATTGCAACGTACGTTTACCTGATTGAAGATCAAGAATATATAATCTAGTGGTATACTAGAGATGAGGTCGAGGAAGAACCAGGTCCTCAAATAGTGCTTCGCTATTAACTTCGGATCTAATATCACTTGTTCCGCATTATCTTGCTGCATTATTCCTGAAATTTTAACAAGTTTTATGGGTGCATCTATTATTGGAGCAACTCATATTCAAACTAAAGAGCCCTTACCTGTTCTAAAATTTACAACGATATCTATAAGAAATATAGTGTCTGAAAGACAATTGAAGGCAATCCAGCGCGTACTAAGGTCGTCGTTGAAGAAGGAGATGGCCACTGGCAAAATAATAAGATTCGCCACTAGGAGCAACAGCATGCATAAGTCCCAGTAAAACCTGAAATTAGACAAAAAAGAACCTATTAAAACTTAGGAATGAATTAGAAATATAAATGGAGTTGTATAAATGGAATATTCACAAGTTAAAAGTGAACTTCAACTAAGAGCGACCTCAGGGACTTAAACGTAACTGTTAGTCCAACAAACTATTTAGTTGAGACAGTATCTTAATCAGTTCGTAAACAGCTTTAAGTTGTTTCATTGTCAAGGTATAGAGAGATAACGCTTCTCTTAATAGAGTTTCAACCAATATAACTGTTATTGTAGATGTTATAATTATTACTATAAATTGTTAGTGTCCGCATCTGAGTAGTTGGACTCTGGAGAATTTCAGACATTTCTCGTAAAGTAAATTTTGCTTAAGTTCCTAAGTAAACTTTTGTCTTGCTCGGCGGGATGCCAAATTTATAATAATATTTGTTTAACAAGTTACAAATAACTATGGACACCCACGGTAACGTTTTAAATACAATTACAGCAACAATTATTTTGTTATCATATCAGGTAAACGCTCTTCCAGCAATATAAATTTCCTTTCTTTGCAACTAACTTTTATCGTATTAGATAAATACGAAATCTCTAATCCTAATCTTAAACTAGGGTAATATATAGAATATAGGTATATCAGGATAAAAACAATACAAACAATAGATACTATATTTAGATATTATAAAATATTCGCAGAACAAGCGGTCGAATCGAACCCAGTGCCTCTGTGTAACCAATTGCGTCAACCAATGTATTGCAGAAGCCGTGGACTCACGTATACCAAATCATCAGGTTTATGCATGAATGTAAATTGCAGTAGGTGGAAAAATGATCTCGCGAGCCATTTTGCCCCAATTACCCAATAGAGTGATGATAGAGGAGGTAATTGAGCTCCGTGAAATGATCTCATCTGCCGTTCTAATCTGGTGCTTTGATAACACCTGCCCCGTACGTGTTGGGGCACTTAAGTTTATTGCTGACCTAATCTTCTCGATGAATACAAATTACTCTGGTATTTTTAAATCGAATAAGTTGTCGTATAAAATATATTTAGAACTATAGTTTATTCCAAATTCAAAAATCTGTAAAGCTTGTCACATTATAAATATGTCAAAACAATTAATAGTTATTTGTCGATGCAACACTCTGTCCCAAACTATTAGGCAAACTATATATGAAACTGTTGGTAAAATATTAAAAAAGTTATAAATTGATTACATAATTATTGTACAATATGTTACGTCATTAGGTCAAATTAATATGAAGATACAATAATCATTTAGTCTTTTTAGGATACTTAAGATACATATAATACATCTATGGTGTAAAAACGTTTAGAAAATAAATAGTACTATATTTCAATTTATTTTTCAATCTTATTAGGCTCTCGTCAAAATTTGCAATTCTCGGCACAATATTTTTTCATTGTAAATAAATAGGAATGTAAATGCAACAAAACAAATAGTCCATGTTGAGATATATAGAAAACAACATGCTTAATGTATAAAGAAGTAAATGGCAGTAATTTTCCGCAATAAGCCAGAAATATCTCCACAATATGTCTGCGTCAGCGGGGACGCGCTTGTACTCAGAATTCTACACAAGATTTGGGGGAAAATTAAAAAGTCGCCGCTGTGTTACTAAATATATTTGATATAATTTTAAAGCCATTTTCGTGTAGGCGTAAAAGTTTTGTATAAGCTTTATTAAGAAGCTGTGCACACATCCTTTAGAGTCATTAATCTTAATACTTCCAGCGAGTTGAGGTATTTTGTTATGCTATGGAACATAGGCAACTTTTCTCATTGTCACGAAGATACAAAATTGCAAAAAGAAAATGTTGCCTATATTCAGAATAATTTATAATAATTTACAAGCGAAATCATTTTTAAACAAATTTACTTTGTTTAAAATTGTCATTGTAAATCTAGTATATTTCTGATAATTCTTTGACTATCGTGAACAAACCTTGTAGTTGGTTCATTTGTTCGATTCACTGAATCCAAAATGTCATGTTCATTTTTGGAATTGAAGGAAAAAAGTAAGATTTACATTTTCTACTTTTCTATTTAATTTCTTTATCTATTTAATTTAAAAGAATTCTATTGGGATTATACTAAATATTATCATCTAAAATTTTTAAACCATCATTTTTTAAAAATAAATTTATTCAATTAAGCGAATTTGTATTTTTAAAAATTAAGATGTCTTTTTAACGAGCATTTAAAAAAAAATACAGACAACAAAACAGTGAAGTCATACTAATCAAATGGCGGTTTTATCCATTATCCAGACCAACTGAAGAAGCGGGTAAAGCAGTTATAAAATCACCAATACAAATTATACACTATATTTGGAATATGTATAACTCATCATTGCAACATAAATGGAAAATCGTTAATTATATATTTTTAAACATCACACCAACCATTGAGCTCTTTGTATGTTCATTGCGTCCATTAGCCTTAATTTGATGCAGTTACATAGCATGCATTTATATTGGCCACCAATCTATATTGGATTGTTTATATACCAAATGAAACATTTTAAAGTATTTAGGTAATATGATTCCTTTAAAATACTTAGTGCTATTATACGTCGGAATATGATGACTGAAAAGCTATCGAAAGTTTGGATTAACATCAATATTAAGTTATATAGTATTTGCTGCAAAAAATTATAACAAAAATAATAAACAAAAAACATAATAAAAATAATTATTATTTAGTTGATTAAAAAATATTTTTTTTTAATTTAAGAATAGTCTTTCATCGTTTAAAGAAAAATCTGTAGTATATAAGATAATGATTAGAATTGGTAACTTTTTGCACGTATTTCCTTCAAGGTTCACGTTTCTGTAATCTTTAAATTTTCCAGGATTATTTCTTAATGGACTCAACTGGTAGATAGTAGGGATAAGAAAGCAGGGGTCTTAATGAGGATGTCACGTGACTCGTGGATGTAATCTAAACGTTACGAGGACGATGATTACGGGCATTAGGCCTGATGAAATTTTTACGAATTCGCCCGACTGCGGTGCACGAATTTAAGCTCATTTTAGATGTTTTAATTACTAATGTGCGACATTACCTTTTACACCTCAGAGTTAATGACTAATTAAGTAGGTTCCAGGTTCTTGCGGGTTTACACACTTCCGGTTGTAATTATTTATGCGTTTTTAATGCCATTTTGTTTTGGGTTTAAAAAGTTATTTTCTACACGTTTTAATAATTAAAATAAAAAAAATATTTTTAAACCTTAGACTTCAATGTTGCCAACATAGAGAAATGTCAGTGGGAGTATCTATGTCGGCTTAATGTTGACAGGACACACTCCTCTCATTATCAGATATAAAATATTCCAGCTTAACGTTAAGTGAAGCTATTTTTGGTTTGACTGTTTTGTGTAATGAATGAATGATGTCCAACAATTAAATCAAATTAATGTTCATAGAAAATTGTTATAAAGTCATCATTGATTAAAAAATATTATTATATTATGGCTTGTGACATATCTTCACTTTATCGAGTACTACATTAGTACTACCTAATATATAATGTAATATTAATTGTATCTATGCAAATCTGAGTCACATCACTAACAAATCGCATGTTAATAGGAACATAATCCGATGCAGTGACCTGAAACTACATTCGTCTGTTAATACGAATACAATGCCATAATAATATACAGTAGTAGAGTTTGTATGTTTAATCTCAGAAACTACCAAAGCTATACATACAATATGAACAATTTTGTTTATTCAGGTAATATGGTTTTACCAAAACTAAATTTCATTCAAGGACATCATGATTTCGATTTTGAAGTTAGGAACAAGATATCACCTATATTTATGTTTGTAGTGTCAATTGTTAGAATCAAATCTCCCTAACAATATCTAAAATAAATTGAGGAAATATCGCTTTTGATATTTTAAAAAATTAAAAAAAAATTATATAAAACATTTGACGAGAGGTTAATGAATGAACTTACTTGACCTTATCAGTTTTTAATAAAAATATTTAAACAAAAAAAAAAACGTTTGGTATTAAAACATTATAGTTATTTGAATCCCAAATGAGTTTCAGCTGCGAATGTTCAGTTATTGCAATGAGCTTCAAGTCAATTTCATGTCGAATTATTCCTCAACATTGTTTCACGTGTTTATTAAGCAAAATTAGATTTTGTCAAGTTCTTGAATTATATTTGTATAATAAACTGAGCCGCTGTTTTCTGCACTTCATTATTATCTATTTCTTTTAATATAATCGAGTTAACCAAATTAAAAAAATTGATATGGCTTGATATCGCGTTAGCATTCGTGGTTACGAGGAGAGGGTTCATTCTCGCAGTGGCTATGATGCATACGAAGCTTTGGGATAAATTATACAAAAAAAACACAATAAATTTTCGGGTTATGTTCGCTAATAGTCTCTGACATCAATGCACCAGAATAAGTCTACATTTATCTAATGACAATATCAACCTGTAGATCAAAATGGCAAGATCTTGATGAGCTCGGAAGCAGTGGTTTGAACATAGTTACAAACTATTTAGATAAAAGGAGTTTACTGTTTTAGATAGTCTTGATTGAGTTTTTGTTTGGAGATAGGCTTAATATTGGGCTCTCAAACTAATAAGCTTAGTTTATAAGATAATATAAAAGTAATATAAATTTCTATTGTGTGGTTGCACCGTGGATCTGATGTAATATTAATTCTTGTGAATTATGTGATTTATGAATTGTTATACACTTTTTTCTGAATTAAAATTCAGTTTTTTTTTGTTAATTATTTTATGTACAGGCTATGATTGACGAGTTTCTTGTGCTCTTCTTCTCGTCATACGCCTTTCCGAATTCATGGTAGAGTCTAACGACGAGCCTTTAGTGCCTATGTTAATAAACGATTTTCATTTCATTGAATAAATAACATGTTAATTGACATTGAATGTAGTTGTCGTTATGTCAGCTTGACATGTTCCATCCAGGTTGACAGGACACTCAAATTTCTTTTATATAGAAAATATATAGCAATGACAAAGAGTGACATAAGCGAGAGCAAATTATTTAAATAAGGAACACTTGATAACTTTATTATATTAAAAAACACAATTATTAAGAAGGCCATATAAAGTAAAATCACTCTACAAAACTAAAATAATAGGGTCACCTGATAATTTTCGACTACAAAGGTTAAAACTTTGTCGTTCGTTAACTCGCTTTTATTCATTTTATTATAATTTTTGAGGCTAATTTCATATTCTTTGTCTACCACAACTTTAATATTCTTTGCAACATTGTTAAATGCTAATTTAGTTGGGATGACCACTCATACAATAATAACTCCCGGAAGAATGTTTATAACATTTATGCTTTGAATTGCGGGTTACGACCTCACATTGTATGCAGGTATACTCGAATATCATAAAAATAATACGCCAGAAACAATGTTACCAAGCCTTCATAAATCAATTTAAGCGGGCCAATGATATTTAGTTGGTTACTGGTACTCCCTGTGATATGAGGTGCGTATCTAATAGTCGAATTAAAATTATTTTATTTGCGTAGTTCTTTCCTATCCTATTTAGTTTATATAAGCAAAAAATAAGTCAAGTTAGTAAATATTTCTTTTGATTTGGCTTCGGATATATAAAGTAAGTACATGTAATATATTGTATATACCGAGGGAATACTCAAAATCTAATGGATAGTGCGTCTAATGTAGATACTATCTTTTTTAGACCTAACAACCCGAGAACTACTAATGTAGGTACAATAATAAAACCGCATCAAAGTAACTTTTACTTACGAAAAATTAACCTTATGTTGAAAACCTTTCTTAGAAAGTAACAAATTATATCTTTGTTAATTAGTTCCATCACATTAGATATTATTAAATACAACGTAATATGTAAATGTTTTTTTATTCCTCAAAAATAGGGTTAAATTTGATAAAGACATTTTATGAGAAACAGATACAATAGAAATCGCCTTTATTATCTTGTTAAAATTACCTCTGCTTTTGTAATTAAATATTAAACGATAATCGCGAATTTCTAAAGGGGAGACTAAGGTTTTACAAACTTGAGGCAGTCTCGAAGCGCTGTGAATAACAAATTATTAAATTTGAAATCGTAAAAATGTTATTTTATGTTATAATTAATTCTTTCGTTACAACATTATTAAGCAAAGAAAGAATAACATGGATCAATTAATTGAAGATCCCACGAAGAAATATCAATTAGTGTTAATGATGTCGGGGCGAAAAAGCGCTCAAGCAAGCGATATTTTATCAAAATGTCAAGGTTTTACATGCATATTACGATGAAAATTGTTTGCGTAGTGAAAGTATAAAAATTATTATTAATTAAATTATATTAATAATTATAATGTCTAAATTAAATTATTTTTTATTTTAAAATCGTTATATAGCTTGGCTTTTATATATTATTTTTCAGTGGCACCTTTAACCGTATCATAAAAACTAACGATATGTTTTCCGGCCTTGCTTTTCTCTTAAATGTCAAGTACAATATAACATGCAAACATTTAAGAATGTTCTGGACCATATTAATATAATTTAAATTTACTAGCTCAACGATTACATTGACTTTATTTTTAGTAAATCTTTACCCTAAATTCTTACTCTACAGTTATTATTAATTTGACCACATCATCAGAAAATTTTATAAAAATATGTTCACAATCACACCTTTAATATTCCTTCTAAATATTCTCCTAAAAACAATAGTAAAGAGAAAGAAAATAAAGACTTCTAATTTCAAAGCGCAATATCATTTAAAATGTCTGAAATAACTCTGTTCTGTTCATAGATACAGTGATCACTAGTCTTCTACATAACGCCTAAATTCAATAGGATTATGCTAAGCTGAGGAAGTAGTTCATCACGGGATATGTCATCTCCGTCAGTTTAAATTTATGTTGCTCTTAATATGGACAAGGATATTTGGGGCATTATATAAGACTTTTGTAGATGGCGTGTCGTTTCTCATTTGATAATGTTATTTAGCAATTATAGATAAAGTGAGGATGTCCTTTCTCATTGCTTAAGGTGTCCTATCCACAAAAACAAGTTAGCAAAGCGCTTTCTCTTTTACACCAATATTCATTTTCATGTCATTTCATAAATGACAAGGACACAAAATCTCTTACAATGTCAGTGATTTGTGTCATTAATTTAAAAACAAAAATGCATATACATATACACAAATTATAACTAGCCGTAATTGATGAATGTTAAAATATTTATCTACCTTAAAATATGGATAAGGAATATAGATAAAACCAGTCAAAAGTAAAGCTAAAAAAACCTAAGCGCTTTATCGTTGAGCCATTACAGACGAGCACATCTTTTCAGTAATAGCTCGCTTCGATGGATAGAATCTAGAAATATAGAAATGGTAAGACGCGGGTGTCATTAATGACTACTGAAAAAATAAAATACATAGAATTTACAAGAACTTTGGTCAATGCTCCAGTTATGTCTTCTATAATACACGCCTTAAATAAATCCTAATATCCTCAAATAAATGGGTTCTTGTTCCATCGATGAGGTTGCAATTATTCGTAAACATGTCATAAATCAAAACCATGAAAAAGTATTGACGGTTCGTTTAAATGACAGAAATAGGTTGAACCAAAATGTTTTTTGCTAATTATATTATTTGAAAGACATGTCATTCCTCATGAGATCGTGGCTTGATCTCTATTCATTAGATTGATTTCTCAATTCTGGTGACCATTAATAAATTGTATTGTATAAAAATATTAGAATTAGGAATTACATGTACCTATATATAAATTTACCACACTTTTCAAATTCACTACGCCTGATGTTAAGTTAACGTATGATCCATAAATGGGGACAACTTCTATCACCGATATCATATACTACGTGATCGAGAATTGAGCTCACTATAAACCTATAAGAATTCAATAAATCGGAATGTATTCGAGAATATTTTGAGTTATTTGAAAAGTGGGGAAGTAGTTGGAGTGCATTTTTAAAGTCAGTTTCTTGGCAAGCTTGGTGGTTTACTGCACCAGCTTTAGTTTAGTTTATTTTGATTTATCTTTTATTGGTTATTTCGAAGCATAACCCTGATATCCAAAATTAGATTACGTATATTCCTTCATAATGTTGTAATAAGATTGGCACATCAATAGTCTTAATATTTCAAATCAAATTCACACATTTTTTGTTTTAAATCAAATTGTTAATATTATAGTTAAAATTAAAATAATTATTACCAATTGATTTAGTTTTAAAATGGAAAAACAAAATTTTGGATTTGATCTTGATCAAAATTTGATGCAGTCAAAGAGCTATATAGTCTTTCAATAGAAAATAATTTGTAGCGTGTTGAAGAGGGCTCAAGCGTCGTGTCAGGGAGAAAGGCCAAGTGTGTCGCCACTCGATACGAAGGTACAAATTCCACCTGAACGTGCTTCGAAAAGAACTTTTATAGAGCTTTACCTGTTATAGTGTAAAACAAAAGTACTTTGAAATACCCTTCGATTTAGATGACCTTGAGATTGTAGCATTTCTTTGTTATAGATTTCTATTACATACTTCATGTTGCTTTTACTATGAATGCTGTCTACATATATACTTTTGTGGAAGCAGCTGTCCTCATTAATTTTCAGCTTAATAGGCAAAATATGGTCAAGTGCAGGTTTACTATAAATAGGAATATTCTATACTATATATTCTATACTATATACGTGCATATGAGAATTAAATCATCCATAACTTTGAATTTGTTCAATAGTTAGTGCTGATTTCTAGTAAAATTATTCAAGTTAAAAATGAGGAAAAAACCTGTTCGAATCTAGAGCAATACAATCTATTATTATTTTGATTTAATAATTTTATAATGTTATTTTCCTTCGTCATTGCATAAATTACGTAATTGAATATATAATATTATTGCAATATTGATCAATATTGCAACCAAGGTTACATTATAACTATCATCATAAGAATTGTGTCATGAAGAACCAGAAATGAACATTAATATCTATAGTTTACTTTAGTTTAGTCTAAATACAAATGTACATACCCACAAAGTCATAGTTCGAAAATTACTTATACTTTTTAATTTGTTTGAAATAAACAAAGAAATAAGAGCAAAAGCCGAGTCTTTTACATAAAACATTTTTAACAGCCTTTTTAATATTTATGCATACAATTTGTGTATGAGTTTATATTATAGCAAGAATCGTAAATTTCAACTATAAATAGAAAACTCTACTTTGAGGCACTTAGCTGTCATTTCTTCATATAACATTGACAACTGTGTGCCATAAAATGACGATTGTGGATTTACAAAAGTATTTTTAAGAATTTGAAGAATATACACATATATTATTACAGATAGTTTCCAACAAAAAAAAAAACGCTCAAATAACTAAAACATTTTGCACTTTTAAATACATAAGTAAAACATACAGCTATTATTTAAGTCCATGTTTCTATTCACCAATAAAGAAAGAAACTTCAAATGAATTAATCGTGTGTTAAAAGTGTTTTATTTGGAGATAAGGGTGAATAATGAACGTTTATATTGGCAGGCTTCTTTTGTATTGCCTATCGCCTACTAGTTTATTCGGAATGTAATTGTAGTGGTTAAATAGTAGGTATACAAACAAAAAAGATTTTAGAATTTTCGCATTTTTGTTTCACGTTTCGATGACTTTTCCCTGTAAAATAAACACGAAAATGACTGTTCAAAATATTGAACAATTAACGCTATAGCGAAGCGAATTTAATTTGCTATTGATTTAAAAGAGGTCTGTCGAAATTTACCTACTAAATTCACCGAAGGATATTAGTTGATTATTTAACGCGTAAAGTGATTTATTACGTTTCGGCATCAGCTGGGAAGTAGCCGGATATAATGAGAGGAGTGTCATTCATCTCTACCTTAAAAACCGGATTAAATCATGGATTTATTTGGCACTATTTAAATTACTAACTAATTATGATTTTTGTAAATAACAGAGTAGCGTATGTTAAGTCGAATTCAAATATAAAACTTTCATAACTTTGAGCCTATATTCCACAAACAGGTGCGCACTATAGTAGAGTTTTCAATATGAAACAGGTCGTGGAGCGAAAAAGACATGCATAATGTAGGAATGAGTGAAGTAACGGCCGCGCGCCCTCGCCTCCAATGTTCAAATGAAATTTTATAGATATCTATACAATTCCATTTACATTGAAAACAGATTCTCCTTTATGAATAATTTTGAAGGGGTTTTATTTATATAAATTACGTTAAAGTTTAGAAGTAGATGCTATGAGTTAAACCGTCTTTGAAAACTATAGATATTATCTCCAGTTTGAGGCAACAATTCCTTAAAGTAGTCATCTGACCATTAAGAAGGATATGTTCTATAAAACAATAAATATATTAATTATCATAATTCAATATTTGATTACAAATTAAGCAAATTAATAAAGCCCTTAGTACAATATATTAAAATTATGATATATATTGTAATTTTATTATTTCACGCGATAATGTTGCAGATAACATTTAGCAATATTAGTTTAGATAGGTTGTAAAACATAAATAACGATTGGGGATTCATGCCGTGTGCCGTTTGGGGAAATTTTCGTGATCTATACACATTTCGCGAAACTTGACTTACTGATTTTCTATTCGAAATTCATGACACGATGTTCTTGGCAGGCCTATCTTATTTCCTTGTATCTATAATTTTTAATACTTATAAGTAAATATGTTACTAGGACAAATAATAATAAGTTGATATATTTCTTCTTTTATTAAATACTAGCTGTTGCCCCCGACTTCGTTCGCGTAGTAATGAAGATATAAAGTACTATGAAGTTTAAATTTTAACATGAAAAAGTAGTTATTGTGACATAACTGTAATAGTTAGACATATGGTATCGACTTTTTTTGTAGATATTGATGTCCTCTATAAAACTGTAGTATCACTTTTCCCTATTATCAATAATTTCCGCAGCGTACGCATTATAACGTTTTTTTCACACTTTGGGTTGCGTTATTGAAGTTTTCATAAGGATCCCTAACGTTTTTGAAAATACTCTATAGCCTATGTTCATCAGGGATAATGTACGATTTTAATGGTAAAAGAATTTTTCAAATCGGTCCAGTAATTTCGGAGCCTATTCAATACATACAAACAATCAAATGTTTCCTCTTTATTACATTAGTATAGAAAAACAGGTTTATAAACGTTATTTCTATCAATTTAATTTAAAGGGGTTTGAGGGGTTACCTTAGAAATTCTTAGCTGAAATGAAGAGCAAACAATATTTGTGCTTATATGAAATTCCATTAATTGGAAAGTTACCATATTGGCAATCCTTTCCAAAACAAAACTTGAATTACCTGTAACAAAGAGAAATCAACATTCTAAATGCACATGTGACGTATAGTTTTCTATTCGAGAAATAGCAATACTAAATTGCTGTCCGGAACGAATGGATAGCTTCAAATGACGACTTTGAATATGAATGAAAAGTTGCTTGAACTTTCACGAATTGAGAGAGACTCGACGACCTTTTATTGGTCGACACGAATTTTATTCAATTGCCTTCATTTTTATTATATTTTCAATAAAAATAAATAAATGTGATTGTTATATAATGTGGGAAATTAAAGTGTTGATTTGTATAACTAAATCTTGGGGATTAAAAAAATTAGAACTATATATGTATTTTAGAGTATAAAAAGTGAGCCAAGATAGTGTGAGTAGGTACCTACTACTTTTAAAATATGTGACAGAAATAATTTTAATTCGTATTTAGTATGCAACGTCTGCAGGTCTTTAGTAAATAAATCTCTAATACTATACATGTGAATTATGATTTCTATATTAATAAATTCAGTTCGAATATTCACTCTATCACGCAAATCTATGTAAGTGAATTTCCAGCTAATCCAATAATGATCGTGAGCGCGCAAATTTAATTCTAACACAAACTTTAGTTAATGAACATTCAATGTTATCATTTGTTCATACTAATTGATACTTCGTATATATTATAATAGAAAATACTAATGTGGGCGGGTAGTTGCATATAGCTCAATTTTGGACCAAAACAATGTAATTGTATTTTAGTTAATATACTAATAGAAATACGGGCAAATAGTAGAAAATATATCTTACCAATGCTAATATTATAAATCAGAAGAGTTTGTATGTTTGAATGCGGTAATCTCAGAAACTTACAGTCTGGCTTGAAGACATATTTTAGGATTCGATAGCCCGTTTATTTGGATGGTCCTTATGTCATAATATTTGTCTGAATTTACTCGAACTAGTCTTTTAGGTAATTAGGTAAATATATATAGTTAAAGAATTTAAGTCAACCAATTTGAAGTCTACGTTAAAATAATTTGTATTCGAATCCACCAATGTCAATTTCGCGTCAAAAATTGTGGATTTAAAAAGTATTAAGTTTGGTTAAACCCGGATTACACTAAGCCTGCAGTATATACGAGTTATTCAGTGCGCTGCGACAATTCACTATGAATTATGTCATCTACCTTTGACATGCGGACATTTTTGCAACACATGTGTTTTTTTATTACGAGTAGGCCAATTGTAAGCTTCCACTAGTGACTATTTTGTTCAGAAATATTTAGACAAACATTTTATTCAGTATAAAGAACAATGTGTACTTTATATGCGTAGAAAACTTTTTGTTATAAAAGTAAAAGTCCGGAAGTAAATGTTGTTTAACTTTACTTTGTGTTTTGTGGTATTTACTTGTTTAACGGCTGTGGTTAACTTTCAACTACAGTACTATACGTAGTCCTTAAATACTAAATAAACAATGTATTTTAAACAACACGAATATTAAGAGAATATTTGACAGAAAAGCTGCTTGCAATAAGTCTACTTCAAATGGTCATGATTATTCTCCACATGGATAATAATCAATCCATATATAACATTTTTGATGTTTTTCACTTATTATCAAAAATCATCCTTAAACAGCAATAGTATTTTTTATATAGAACAAATCGATGCGAACCTATCGCTGACGCGCAGAACTAAACACGTTTATACAAAAACGCTTAAAACGCTCATCTAAACAGTCCATGTTGATAATGAAATATAAAACCGCGCGGAAATAAATCCGCTTTACGCTGCATTACCTGAGCCTAAATAAACCTAACTTCATTAAAATATGCTGCAATTTTGATTAAGATATTGCGTTAAATCAATTACGTCAGGGTCATTAACCATTCCCAATAAACAACAAATAACAAAAGTAGTTTCTTCTAATTTATATAATTTATCCGTTTTATGACACAACTTTTTCTATATCAACAATCTAATCTAACATTTGAAGAGTCGTTGTTTATATTTTTGTTTTATTTAATACTAGCTGTTACCCCCGACTTCGTTCGCGTAGTAATGAAGATATAAAGTACTATCAAGTTTAATGATGTTTCATATTTCAACGACGCCTGTCTTTTGTGGCAATTTTAAAAACAACCTTGGGTTACGTTATTGTAGTTTTATTAAGGATCCTTTTTTCCTGTAATTTATATAGCATATATTGATCAGTGATAATTTAGCATTCAAATGGTGAAATAATTTTTTAAATCGATCCAGTAGTTTTTGAGCCAATTCGTTACAAACATATAAAAATACAAATCTTTCCTCTTTATAATATTAGTCTAGATATTTGATGAGAAATATATATCGTGCGAAAGTTGATGGTAGAATAGAATATACGCCTTTCCTCTTAGTCCTTTCATAAATAGATTAGTTAGGAAGGGTCAGTTTAGAATCACCTTTAATTAAATTGTATGTAAGAAAGTAGCGTAATTGGTATATAGGGGAAGTAGTTACTGGTGATTTATAGTAAGTAATATTCAAAATATTAATTAAAATGTTAATTATAACAAAAGAATTCAGAAGTAGTCAATAATATTTGTATGTTATTTAGTTGCAACTCAAGAATGCAAGATAGTATTGTGTTTAAGGTCATTATACCCCCAGGGATACCCAACTTAATATGACGTAAGCAAAATCGAGTTGCCTTCCCTTAAATATTGACAGCGCAATTCGAAGCTTCCCATTCCCGGCTGAGGTCTCTCTCTACTATATCGATAGACGAAATGAACTGGGAATACCTTTATGCAATACAAAACGATCTGTAGTTCTCAGTAATAATAAATTCGGATTGTTAAATATATATGTACATTAAGAAAATATAAAGTAATATTGAAGATAAGTAATCTGATATACCAGAGGAACACGTTTGAAAGAAAAAATTAGAACTAAATCAACTTTAAACGTGATAAGTAGGGGGTATACCTTTTATTTTAATTAGTAAAATTAATAGATTTAATGCGTATTATAATAAAACCCGCTACAAAGACGACTGGAACCTTTTGAAAATCGATTTAAATTATTTAAAAAGTCTTATATTGAAAAAAATAACTAATTCACTGTATTCAAATATGCAATGCGAACGAAGCGTAAATGAAATATATTCATTGGTCTTAATATTGTATCTCTCCATTGCAGAAACAAGTCGTAAAAACAAATACGTTAATCACATAAACTGCATAGCAATAATAAAGGCAATAAAGACAAGAGACTAGATATCTTCTACAAGAACAAAAACCATAACATAAACATGATATTTAATTAAAACTTTTCCAGATATAAGTGGCTGTTGTTAGTGTAGTGAAATTTACGATATTAACCCTACACAGATAATCGTAATTTTTTAATTAATTTCTCTCCAACCTAAAGATGTGCTCAAATAAAATAAATAAACAAATGAAGCATAAACGAGTGATAATTTCGAAAAAAAAAACAGAATATAAAGTAGTTGACTTTTGTTTTTTTAAATAAGTTATTTCAGGCCAACATACCGTTCACAGCCACAAACATATTTCATAATAATAATATTACTATAGATTAAATTGTTATACTAAAACATATTTTTTAAATGTTGGTATAAAATGTCATAGGTTTTTAAATGAAAAAAAAAAAACAAAATCAAACTATAATAATAAGAGATAAGCAGACCTATGAACTTGATTCGATGCGATGCATGTATAGCAAATAAATAATGGTGTAATATGAAATGGTGACAAGTTGCAAATTAATAAACATTGCATACATACTATTGGTAGCTCACGATTTATTTGGTAATTCTTAAAGTCTATGAAATTGTGTTTTATTACGCAATAAACGCTGACCCCACTTATAACGTTGTAACTACAAACATAAATCATGTGTTAGTCGGAGGAGTTATGAAGCTTTTTCAATATTATAATTTGACCATGATATAATTTTTGTAAAAAATGTTTTCTAAAGAGATTTAAATACAGATCACATCACAAAATTCATCTCGTATTTCCTAATAAAAAAATCCAAATAACGTATAAACAATTCTCTTTATCACGTGGATTTCCTTCTCTTTTCGTGTGGATAAAAGAGATAAGAGGACATACTCGTAGTGAAGAAAAAAACTTAACGTAGTGAGAAGATTGAAATATTTTTTGGTCACATTGTCGTTACCAAGATGGATCCTCGGAATCCTCGCGTGGAGACAAATTGTTTCTCAAGAAATAATTGATAGCGGCAAAAAATAAATGTCATCAACGTTTTTCGTTGGATTATTGTTTTGGTCTGAGTAATTTGGACTTTATCATAGGTTCAAATGTGATTTCAATTGCCTCAACGGACAAAGGATCTTCATTACTAGAAAAGCGATAGTAATAGCAAGGGTTTGTGCATAAAATGTTTTTTAAAAGTCGTGTACAAAATTTCAGTGAATTGGTTCCAATGAGTGATTTCATTCATAATGTACAAAACAAAACAAAAAAATATCATTTTGTAGTGAAACGTAACAAATTAAATGAATGTGAAGCGTTTGACTCATCCGTTGTGGCATATTGATGGAATGTAAATAGTCAATTTCGAGGTCATGTTATTCTACAATTAGTGACAATTTAGCGTCTCAATTAAACTATACAAATAACATGACATATTACATTTTAATTAAAAGTATATTTTGGATAAATACAATTAGAAATTTATTTTTAGAAATTTTATCTATCTATATATATATAACTCAAAGGTGACTGACTGACTGACTGACTTAGTGATCTATCAACGCACAGCCCAAACTACTGGACGGATCGGGCTGAAATTTGGCATGCAGGTAGATGTTATGACGTAGGCATCCGCTAAGAAAGGATTTTGATCAATTCTACCCCCAAGGGGATAAAATAGGGGATGAAAGTTTGTATAAATCTTGTTAAATTTTCGACTGATTGAACTGAAATTAAAGATTGAAGCTACTATGATTAAGCACGCTAAACAAAAATAAAGCCGCAAAAACTATACCTAATTAATAATAATACTTTTTAACGGGAGCGAAGCCGCGGGCAACAGCTAGTTATTGTAATAAAATTGAAATTATAAATGAATATCTATCCCTTATGAACCGCTATGGGTTTGAATAAATTACAATAAAAGCATTTATTTCTAACATGGTAAACATTAACAATTAAAAAAATTGTTGCTTTTTTAAAATGAATTTTCACACGCTACAGCTGATATAAACGGAACGGATTCCGGATATTAGAAGTTAAATGAATGACTTCCGATTCCATACGTTTATATATCTGTATAAGTGTAACTAATTTTAACTAACTAATGATATTGATTGCTTAGAATAGTATTTTAGTTAAGTCTTTTTGTTTCGGAAAATTCTTTCTATGCGGAATTCATGGTTACTATAACAACACTACGTAGTCGGCGTGGACGGCTGTGTTACTTTGAGACGGCAGACTGAGCTAATACGCATAATCTACCGTAAAATAATAGTTTATTTAGTGAAACCTAGATGTTATCGAAACGAATCGCAGTAATAAATTACGTCCTCTATTATCGAACTTTTTGTATTTATAGAAAAAGTCCCAATAGGTATAAGTAAAACTGTAAAGCCAGTGATCCAAAAAAAGGATGAAATATAACAAAGTCAAAGGATGTGAAATACAATCTTGCGTTGGAATGAATAAATGAAAATAGGTGAAACAAAGAAGATAAACATCGCCTTCGTAACATCGGATATCTAAACTCTAAGAATTGGAACAATGGAGAATAATGTACTAAGGTGTTTTATGTTTGTGTTGTGTTCTCGTACGTTGTTTTTCTATATACCTACTTGTATATTTACTAGTTAACTTTGATTAATTTAAATCCGAAACGTTAAAGTAGGAAATCAAAATAAACGTGGTAGGAGACTTAAACGAAATGAATACCTGAAAACATACGCTATTTTTGTCGATATATATTTAGTGTCGTAGTACTTTTATCATTACATGTTAACAATTTAAATATTATTCCTTGAGAATTACAGAAAATATAACAATGTTTTGTTCTATTAACTGTAAAAATCACATGAATATATCACAATTTTTACGGACCCGATTGATACGACCCAAGACGTAGAATAATAATGTTAACAAAACATTTGAAATATGTTAGAAGTCATTGCCGTTGGCGATAAGCGACCTGGCTAAAGTTGCTGAGAGAGATTAGCTACGATTATACTGCTAGTATTGGGCTTCCGGCTGTATTATTACTTATTTATACCTATATTATATTTAATTAAATTGTTATTGAAGTTATATAGATACATATTTTTTGTTTATAGTTGTCCAGCTTGTGACCGCAGTCTCTCTGACGCTAAACGAGAGTGCGATTCTTAAGCAGAGGCTAATGTTTAATATTTAGGTACCTACTCGTTATTTATAATGATGGTTTATTTTTGTGATTGTTGTGTTCCTTAATGCTTTTCAATTTTATAATTAATGTTTTCGTATTGGACACCGCCATGTTATCGATACGATTAACGAGTAATTAGGTACATAAATCTAAGTATATTTTGAATATGCTTGTTGGACGTCCAATACAGAGATGAATTTCAGTTTTCACATTTGATTTACGTGCTCAATTTATTTACGTAATTTAACGCGTATAGGTGCATTTATCTCTATAATCAAATAAAAATAAAAATTGAATAATAAGGATACCATTTTATCATCCCAATCTGTTAACGTAACGTCTATAATAATGATGGAAATCATATAAAGTTTCAAGCTATATATATAATTCCGGTTCATGAATAACATTGCTAAAATTAAAAAAGGTCATTAAAATCTTTGATCTATAAACCGTGAGCGAAACGCAGCGCAAATATTAAAGATAGATTTATTAAGTGTTGACGTTTAATTTATAAGAAAATACTGTGACGGTGACCATCCTTTGATAGCCATTTTAAATATATCGTGGATGGACAATTTAGCTTCGCTTGTACGATGACCTTTGTGGTATCTTTTTTGCAATACAGTTTCTTATTGTTTGCTTATTTCAAAGAAAATTTATTACTTCAATTGTTATTCTATTCTTTAGAATAAAGAAATATGTTTGAAGATTTGGAAATGTTGAATTGTAACCTGTTTCATATAAACTTGGATTAGACAATATTAATGTGAAAAGATTCAACTGAATTACCAAAAAAGCGTTGTCTTGGGTTGTGTTGTATTTACGCAAAACCGTAGTGTTAAGATGAGAAAATTGTTTTCATGATAATTAAAGCAAATCTAAAAGCCAGAGGTTACACAATTTAATTATTATCAATTAAAAACAAAACAGCTATAATAAGCGGTAAGTAAACAGTCTAATAAAAGTTACGAACATCTGTTGTACAAAAAGGGTTGAAACAATTTTGGGGATTTTAATTTAAAATCATTGAGTGTTTAATTATTCAGAAAGCCAATTACATGTTTGAGGACTGGGGAGGTGTATTAATATATTCAGTTGTGCCATTGAGTTAAATGTTGAAGAGAAATGAAAAACATCGGTTGGCCTTTTTAATAGTAAACCACACTTAAGTAGAATGTGAACCATGAACCAAGAGGTGTCTGCAAGCATCCACATATTATGACTTGAAGAAACGCATGTACGCTGTCCAAGTTGACATGGCACAGTAGGTCACTTAACGAGTGTCACGATTGGTTGTTCACGTCGCCTTCTCTATTATATTTAACTCACCGAGTTGTACGCTAATTATAATTCTGCAGAGGCTTGAATTAGTGGCCGTAATGTTCTCTTTGTGGTTGAGGTACACATTAAATTTTCAATCTTGCTTCGTGTGAAATTAATAAACATTTTGAATGAAAATTTTATGTTGTTTATGTTGTTTAGTTTACATTTTAGTGTTGTTTGTTTTTTTGTTTATTCAATTGTTTTAATGTCATCGAACTGTTTTATTGTAGTGTTTAGTTAAATTCGCATTTAAACATTTAATATACCTAATGATATTTTTAATACAATTTATTTACTAGTCATTCTTTTTTGTTGTTTTTCAAATTAAAAGCTATAGAAATGCTTGTCAAATGCTGTGTAGTACGTGAAGTCAGTGTAATTGTTTCTATAGCAATTTTCTACTCAAAAATAATTACCAGAATAGAGAGTATGGCTCCCAGAATAGTATAATGATAATTTATCATTTGGCAATTTACAATTATTCTTCCTAAATTTTCTCATGTTTCTCCAGATAGTATAGTAAAGGCTTTTAAATCGTTGAATATGAAAAAGACAGAAGATATTTGGGGCATCTCTGTACGAATTTTAGATTCAATTATTGGCTCTATAGCGCATTACTTAGCGGTTATTTTCAATAGATGTGTCGACGCGGGTACGTTTCCCAATTTAATGAAATTTAGTAAAGTTATTCCATTGTTTAAAAGTGGTTGTAGGTCTGATCCCGCGAATTATAGGCCAATATCCGTTTTACCGGCAATTAGTAAAATATAAAAAATAATTTTAAACCAGTTGTTGTCTCACTTTAATTGTAATCGTTTATTACATGATCGACAATTTGGGTTTATGCAGACCGATGCAGGGGTAAAACAGTGCGACGTCTCACTGATGTTGATACTGCAAGATTAAAGATAATGCGTACTTCAGCTACTTCCATAGTATTATGTCTTATGGAATCCTTTTATGGGGTAGTGCAGCGGATATCGAATCGGTTTTCATTTTACAGAAACGGGCAGTGCGCTCAATTTACAATCTGAGCTCCCGTACTTCACTTAGGGAACGATTCAAGGAGTTTAACATCCTCACAGTTGCATCACAATTTATTTACGAAAATATCATTTATGTACATAGGAATAAGAATTATTTTAATAGAAATTCTGATATACAATCTCGAAATACTAGAAGCAGTGACAAATTGGCAGTACCTTATTTTCGCTTGTCAAAAACCCGTAAATCGTTTGGAGTGGGGATCAGAATGTATAACAAATTGCCCAATGACTTAACAAGTCTGTCCACTCCTGCTCTGAAAAAGATTGTAAAGCAGACGCTAATTAAAAAGGCTTATTACAGAATTATTGATTATATGAGCGATGGAAATGCGTGGTTAAACTAGTGTTTGAGCTTGGCTTACTGTTGGCTTACTAGAAGGATTTTTTTTTTTACTGTATTTTTGTTTTTTTTTTTTTTTAATGTTGTATAGGTAGCTATATATTTTTTTATTTAATTTTTTTAAAAAGGGAACAAAGTCGTGAGTGTATGTATGTAAATAAAATTACGAAAGATAACGAGATACACGTATGGTTCATTCGAATTCAAGGCTTTGAGATTTTTGTTTTGATATAACATGTCTCTAATTATGATCGAAACGTACTTGAGTTTTTGTTGGAACTTGTTCGATATGAGATCTCTTATGTAGGGAATTTATTTTATAATTAACAATATGTTTTGATGTTATTTACATTGTATGCAAAACAACTGCTTTAAGCAGAAGTTCCCAAACTATGCGTCGCGAACGAATATTGATTAGGTCCGAAAATCTAATAAGAATGTATATGTTAATAGAATAATCCTTCATTTATATTGGAACAAATAAGTCGGCATTAAGTAGTTCCACGATTCGCTACTGGGAAATCTCTGAGCATTGCTAATATTTATTTTTTTAAGCCAAGAGGTAGGTACCAAGATTGGAAATGTTTGGATCAGGGTGGCTACTCACAAATTTCGGACGTTTCCTACTCAGGAACACTTATGAACCCGTAAGTATTCACGAAATTACGGATTTGACAGTGACTTCACGACGGATAGGCCACTTAATGCTTATTTTACGGAGAGGACTGTTTACGGGCTTATAAGTCATAACGGCCATATCACGAAACTTTGGATATGCCTGAGTAGCCCTCCAGAGCCCAATCCACTTTGGGAACCACTGGTCTAAAGCATTTGTATATAAAGTTATTTATATGTAACTAATTTTTTTATTCTTGTTAGTATTATAATTGCGTATTATGTAGTATAATAATGTCCAAAGAATACAATGTATCCAAATTATGTATTTTAGTTCACAGTTTAGTTCCATTATATTATTCAATCACATTTTTGCTATAAGTACATTCCTTGTTAATATTTTGAAATCATTAAGAGAAGCAGCGATGGATATTGGATATTGAATAAGTTAGAGCTTTATACCGAACGTCAGTCTTCGTTCACCCTTAAATAATTCACTTTCGTTTGACGTCAATGATACGGTTTTCATGTTTTATATCTAGAACTAGGTCAAATTGCTTCTATAAATCAATAGAGCAACAAAGCAAGTAAAAAAAAACAAACACGATACAAATTAGTCGTATTTCAATTGTTATTTACTCATATTTATCATTAAAATTCGACAGTGATGTGATTTTGTATGGAGGTCAGTAATGAAATAATAAGTCAGTAATGAAATGGAATAGAATGAATGTAATGTAAGGATAGTATGTATTATGAAGAAATATAGATTACTTCTGTAAATAAGTCAACACTCAACAATGTAAGATTAAAAAGAATGATAAATGATTAGTGACCGTATTTTTAAGGAGTACAGTTAGACCGCATTAATTCTGTAATTACGATCTGTGGGCTTATCACGAATTTTAGTCCGGCTTTCGAACCGAGTTCGCTTCAAGCGATTTGTATGGAAATTTGAGCAGCGCCACCGCGTGCGGATTTGGAACTACAATATTTTAGATACTTTTTGTTAATTTTCGAACGTTCATTTGATAGATTGCTGGTGCTCGTTAGTCGTTAGTAAAAATTCACGATCCCGATTGCTAACGGATCCGTTTTACTTGTGACAGCTCGATTCGAAAGCCAGACTAAATTCGTGATAAGCCCACTGATCAATAGACAGCAACAAAGACTAAAAGACCGCGTTCTTAAATAAACAAGCCCGACATGCTCCGTCTGATATTTGGCTGCATTTACTGGATTACAAAATAATATCGAAGTGCTTACGTGAACAATCAGCCTAAGGTTATGGAAAGTGAAACCGTAAGGCGTTTAAAATATTATCACGACGGACAAAGAGTTTTTTTGTTTATTTTGTAATAAAGGTATATTAAGAAAATGTTAGAAAGGAGCTTTTGTCCGCTGGCTAATGGGTGTAATTAGATAGCTAAAAAAAGCGAATAGTTAAAAAACGCTTTCACCAAACGAAAACGTATTATTGAAAACGATTGTTTCTAATTTTTCTAAATACTTATTATCGACCCGAATAGAAGAGAAATGAACATGCCAACTAGCAGGCGTCAAAGCAATTATATCAGGATTATTTTGAAGGAAATACAACTTAGTACAGCCATTCTCAAAGTGTGTTCCGCGGAACCCTAGGGCTAAAATACCTACCAAAGGGAGATTATAAGGTTACATCTAAATATTCCAACTAAATATTACATTGCAAAATGATTATTTATAAACACATACAAAAGTTTTTTATAATTATATTAAGGCTTTTTCCTTCGCCAAAAAAATTTGAGAACCGCTGACTTAGTGTATTTGCTATCGAAGTGTTCGCGACATCAGATAGACAAAAAGGAGCTGATAAAGAAGCACAGACTATTAAACCTATATCGGAAAAGTGTTTGAAGTTTTGTAAGATGGTCCAAAATTCCAAAAAATTAAAACTATGTAATAAATAATATCTAACTGAATGCAATTTCTAGGAAGATAATCAATGTGTACTTACATTAAGTTAACATGTGGATTTTGGTGTGACGTCATAGGGGCTATATACATAACGATCATACGAGGGTACTGTGAAATCGAAATAAAAGAAGCCGACACACAAATTGACTTGACATTTACAACGTAATTTAATAAAAAGTAAAAAGACCGCCAACGGTGTTTCTCAAACTTGTTTCGTTACGAAAATTTCTAGTATATTCAATTCTTGTAGTTAATATTCGTTAAAAAGTGCGGTCCATATTTAATGAGATTACCTAATAAGGGAAGCCGACTGCTTTACAAACTGATCCCGAAACACCAATAGGAGAGCTACAAGTGTTACATTTCAAACTGATGGTATTATCCAAAATAAGATTTGTATAATATTTCCTCATATTTTAGGGGAATTATTCGTTGACAATACCAGATTAAATTCAATTAATCGAAGTTCTTTATAAAAATCAAAACGTCTGCTATTTTTTTTTAAACTAACATGATGTTTGCTAATATTGATTCATACCCATATTTAGAAGCCAAAGCCGTTTATGGACGAAAAAACTAGCAAAACAGGTTTCTAATAAAATGTGGACAGAAAGGTCTACATATTAACTGGAGATGTTCAGACAAGAAGTCTTTGTTCTAGAACATACAAAACAAGGAAATATTCATTATAATTAACGATTTTTTTTTTAAGTTTTTAAATAAATATTCATGTTATTATTTTTAAATTCGAGTTAGTCTGTTAAGAGAAGGTCGAATCTTTATTATAATTCGGTTATAGAAGGCTCGATTTCTCTAAAGTTAGCTTAAAGCTATTATCTATGTAAATAATTACAATTAGTACTACTGTCTGGAGAGGGTAGACGCTCCCATTATCTTCCTCAAAGACATGAAGAGACTAGATCAGCCATTTTCAAAGTGTGTTCCGCGGAACCCTAGGGCTAAAATACTGCAAAAAATACCTACCAAAGGGAGATTATAAGGTTACATCTAAATATTCCAACTAAATATTACGTAATATTACATTGCAATATGATTATTCATAAATACATATAAATCAGTTTTTTATAATTATATTAAGGCTTTTTCCTTCGCCAAAAAAGTTTGAGAACCGCTGGACTAGATCAATAATCTTATTGAAATTAAATGAAAATCGTTTATTAGCATAGGCACTAAAGGCATGCACTTGCTCATCGTTAGACTCTACCGTGACTTCGGAAAGGCGTATGACGAGAAGAATACCACAAGAAACTCGTCAATCATAGCCTGTTCATAAAAAATAAATAAAAAAACTGAATTATAATTCAGAATAAATAGTAAAGAAAAATATATAAATATATTACTTATGTAGATTATAATAAATTTAAAAACTACATATTAAACAAGATAATAGAAACGTACCATTAGGAGAAGACGACACTAACGAAGATTCTGTAACAATAGAAATATGTTTAATTATTATTATTATTGCATTATCCGCTACTAATTAATACTGTTTCTACTATGACAATTGGTTGTCTGGAAGAAATTACTATTAAGATCGCTCTAAGACAGCCATACTCAAAGCCTTTGTGGGGGCTTCGCGTGAGAGTAGTGGTAATAATGAGAAAAAATACACCTCTTCTATCTATAAGACTTCAACTCTTATCGATCAAACCTAATATCAACCGATTCATGAAAAATAGGACACAGTTTCATACGTCCGATTAGATTTTTTTTGTTTTATTATACTATTATACATTGTAACACGATTACCTATTATTAAACTTCAACAATAATAATTAAAGAATGCACATAACTTTTTCTTTTATTTTGGGGTTCCGTCAAAAATTTCGATTTTCAAAAGGGTTCCGCCACCAAACAAGTTTGAGAACCGCTTCTCTAAGCCAATTGCTTTAAGTTCGTGTTTTCTATGCATTCAATTGTAATACATCTATGTAATAACTGCCTAGTTAAAGTGTAAATATTTATATGACAATTTTTTTTTCAATTTCTTTTCCCGCTCCCCGCTTTCCTCTTCTCACCCCCGCTAATTAGACGCGCGAGCAGTGAGTCCACGCTTTTCCATTCTCCGCGACTTAAACGCATTTTGTATTCGTTATACCTATTGTCCTATATTCAAAAATACAGTCCATTTCTTCTACAATCCCCAATATACTCTGCTAATGTATAATAACCCCTTACGCTTCAATAACAATAACCTCTAAATATAACTATTAAAATAATATGTGTAATATTAAATATGACGCGATCCATTGTATTCTACCATTTTAAATATCAGTGGTGATTAACAAAACCAAAAGTATTTAATTTAAAACAATAGATGCGTTGTTTTAATAGATTAGGTTATACAATGGACTTTAGGCCCTTTGGTTCTGTCTCATCGAAGCCATTAGTTCAGTGTTTCCCAACCTTTCTTGTGCCATGCCCCACCTTAGTCTTTCTAAAAATTTTATGTCCCCCGTATGTAACCAAACACCCAGTTGATATTTTGGTCTCGTCAAGCGAAATTATATCTAATAATTATTTGCCCCATTATTTAAGAATTTGCATGTAAATGGCCCGGAGCGAAAGGGTTAAAATCGTGTCGAGTCCATTTTCGAATTTTCTTAATGATTTCTGAGATACTCAATGCAACAACACAAACAAACTATGCACAATAACAACTTTAAGTAGCTCTCCAGTATACTATAATTATGATTTTATAGATGTTACCATGTCAATAGAAAGTAAAAGGTCATGGAACAAACATTCGCAGTAATTCTATATAAGCGTTGATAATCTGATAAATAAGCGTTATAAATAGGGTTGCCACCTGTACTTTAAAATCTACGACCAATAAAGTATGCTAAAATACTTTATTTACGTAAAACTGATTGCTACTGGCTGGTTATTGAGGCGTTCGAACTTCGGACGATCGGACGAATCACGAAATTACGGATTTGACAGCGAGGTTACGACGGATAGGCCACTCAATGCTTATTTTATGTAAATTTAACAGAACTTTTTACGGGCTTATGTGTCAAAATTCACATAAACTACAGAAGTGACGGCCGTATCACGAAACTTCGGATATGCCTGAGTAGCTCCCCTGGTTATGAATACTTATGTAACTAAATAAACTGATATTCAACAGCTACGAAATTTGGGATAGAGCTGCTCTAAATTTAATTTAAAAAAAACGAGTTGATTATATATTTTAATTTAAATTTTGATTCCAAAGAAAGACAAATATCTTGTTAAATGTCGCAAAGACCAACCTAAAATACGTTTTAAGGACAAATAAACAAATACTCCTTTTTTATGCTGTGTACTTTCTAACAAAATGAAAAAATACTTTATTCGTGCTAAAAAAAGGTGACAACCCTAGTTATAAAAGAGATGCATAAAACATCGGATAAGGAAGCAAAAAAAAAACAATGTTATTGTTCCTAATGTATCGATTGTCATTATTAACGGATGGCTTTACAGTGTTAACGCGACGATGCCACATCGAAGTTTTTCTCAACATTTATTAGAATGAATGTGGCAGAGAATTTTATTTTCTCTGGTTTTCTCTTGCATAACTTGTGTAGTATTAGTTTCTTTGAGGAAGTATGTATGTAATAAAATATGCATTCGTATTTAATCATAATGTAATATAGTTTTCTTCAGATGTCTAACACAACTATTCTCAAAGTGTTTTAGAACCCTAGGGCTAAAATACTGCAAAAAATACCTACCAAAGGGAGATTACATTACATCTAAATATTCCAACTAAATATTACATTGCAATATGATTTATTCATAAATACATTTTTTATAATTATATTAAGGCTTTTTCCTTCGCCAAAAAAGTTTGAGAACACAACTGGTCTAACATAACTACTAGGTTACCAAACTTAGCTTAATTTCTCTAGTCTAGTGTAGTTGTTACTTTCATGTGTTGGTTTGTTAACTGTTTGTTTGTGTATGTCTAAATAAATAAATAAATAAATGTAATTTAATTTTACAATAGCTCCCGATTTAACGTCTGCGTCTGTTTATAGTAAGGTAAAGATTTCTTATTATTTATGTTCACGTACTGACGTGTTATTATCTATACTTCTATACTAATATATAAAGAGAAAACATTTGTATTGAATAGGCTCCGAAACTACTGGACCGATTTGAAAAATAGAAATAGAGTGTGATTAGTAGAAGAACGAAGAGATACTTAATCAACGAGCAAATAATCACATAAAACCTGTAATTTACAACACATGAACATTACAACTCGATTGAGGCCAAATTGAGGAACTAACTGGTTGGAAAAAATGAAGGTGGAATATGTGGGAATTTGCGGAACGTATTACATATTATGCACTAAACAATCACATGTTTCATCACAATAGGCGTACAATGGTTACATTCCGGAGTCTAATATGTCTACAAGTAGGTAATTCTTTTTAATCTTACTAAGGAAGGTATATTCTGTTTCCTCTTTTGCTTTTATGCGAATTATATAATTTTACTAAAACAATGAAAATTAACCGCCTAATATTTACCAAAAAAAAAAACACTATTAATTTTTCATTCTCAAATTTGAAATTAAAGTTATTATAAATGTAATTTAAAATATTCTCATAAAACGCAGTAATATACAAGAAAAAAACGAAAATGGGTCGAAATGAGCCCTTACCTTACCTTGCCTACTTTTGGTAACTAAAGATGAGACAGAACGATGAGTTAACTTAAATAATTTATATAATTTTTTTGTCCAAAATACTGTAATAACAAATTCGTACATGAAGCGTAACAAACCGCTCGAATACTGCTTAAACTTGCAAAAATAATACCTAATTATCTCTACGCAGAATAAACCCAATTCTTAATACAAATATAACAGGAGCTATAATATATTTAAATAGAAATACAACCTCTTTATGCTTTCTTAGTATTCATTATCATACCAATGATTTATCACAATTTTTCTTGTTAACAATTATAATTTGCAGTGCGTTACAGATAATTAATTATTTTGACATCTTTGTATTATAATATAAAATAAATAATTTGAATTAATAGTTCCCTAAAACGATAATTTATTGGTAACGTTAAACAAAATATTTTTTATTTTGTTTATTTATTACTTAAAAACAAAATAAAATACAGAATAAGGGAGTAAGAAGAGATGGCGGCCTTATCGCTAAGAAGCCAACCTCCAGGCGATCAACTTTGAGATGTAGAGCAACGCAGAAGAGAAATAGCAGGAGGTACAAATGGATACAAATATAGATGAACACATATGAACTACACACAATACACACCATGTTACATAGATCCATACATAAGCTAATAATGACAATACAAATTTTGGTGTTTTTTTTATTTAACTAGAATAATATAGAATAGAAACTTAATACATTTAATATAGCAAATAAAACCGCGGGGTACAGCTAGTATAAATATATATAAATAAGTAAGAATCAATATACGTCACAAGATACGCGATATTATCTGTGACTCACTCATTTCTCCAATACCTTCCGGCTGTTCCAACTCAAAATTGTACAAGCAAACATAACCCGTATGTACAACAGATCAAGAACACTATTCGCGTCAAAGAGAAGAATTGCACAGTCCGCGGTTTCTACAAACAAAAGTGAATCACGTATAGCTTTTTTTTTTGAGGCCGAAAATGACGTATCAATATTGCATCCTTTTTAAAGTCGGGTTGCATAATAATCTAAATTTATTAATCATTTATTAGCAACATTTGAAAGGGCAAAACAATGTCAAATCTTTATGGGATAAAAATGTAATATGATACTGAAACATGGGGGTGTGATTGGAAGATGAATGATGAAGATTTCGAAGTAAAACAACTCGGTTGTATAGAATAAGGATATTTAGAGAAACTGATATGAAATAATATTGCGGATTAAAATGGATTTAAAAATGTAATTATCACAATGCATTGTGACAATAAAAGATAAATAAAAACAAAGATGACAGTGACAGAACAAATGTCAAAACCTAAAATTTTCTTAAATAAGTATTTTCAGTTTGTAGAGGAGCAGCCACAGATGTATCACAGGTAACACACACACACACACACACGAAATGGTAGGTAGACTGATTTTAGACACGGAATTGACAAGTCCCAAGCAGGAAGCAGTGTTGCCCACATTCCTACGGAACAATTTCTAGACAAAGAGCTTTATATTTTACTAGCTGATGCCGGCGACTTAGTAATGAAGATATAAAGTACTGTCAAGTTTATTGATGTTTCATATTTCAATCAACAGAAAATACCTATCACAACCCTGTGGCAAAATCCGATATAGATTAATAAGGATCCTTATTTTTTCCTGTAATTTATATAGCCTATATTAATCAATGATAATGTAGAATTCAAATGGTGAAAGAATTCCTGAAATCGGTCTAGTAGTTTTTGAGCCAATTCATTACAAACATACAAAAACAAAAATTTTTCCTCTTTTATAATATTTTATACAAAGCTAAAGTTTATATAACATAAACTCATCCGTGTATACATAATTACATCGATTTTAAACCAGTTTTTCTTAATCAAACATCAGAGACACATTTTTGCATTCATTAATAACCTTATCGTTTCGCGTATCTGTTACTTACAAGTTACAACTGAACGGAAGTGAAGGTGTAAGTCAGCGATTCTCAACCACGCTGTTGTATGCCACGAAATTCTAAAAGTGTGCCGTCAAATTTTAGATATATAACAATGTTAATAATATTAAATACTATGATTTAAAAAATTTAAACCTCCCTTTCTTTACAGACAAATTTTGAAAACGTTAAAAGTGCGCCACAACAAAAAAAAGGTTAAGGATCACTGGTGTAAGTATTCAATTACATCATTGTTGTGATTGATTGTAACACGTGATATTATATTTTGGAGCTCATCGATCTTCTTTCTAAAATTTATATTTATTTAATAAGAGAAAGCCGCGGCTGAGCCTCGTGCTCAAATCTGACAAAAATCTCAGCTAATACCAATGTACTGTTAGAATCAATTCATGTTTAACGGTATTCACGTGTAGAGCTGATACGATTCCAGGTGGAAGTGGAGTCCGAATATAATTTTCGCTCATAGAGGTTTCTCACTTACGAAGGTTTGGGAGTAGTCACTCTCACTTATAAAACGCAAACTTATTCAAAAATAATATTACACGTTAGATATCTTATAGATAATAAAGTTTGGACGTAACCAATGTCATTTTATGTTTGCCCTTAGGTATACAATAGGATGACAATGCCCATATACAGCAACTAAATCAAATTGATAATTATTAAATTAATAAATTTATTTCATTTATGTTTGTATTAACGAGTAAAAGTGCTCTCTCTATTGGAGCCCAATTACTAAAAGTAAATAAATAAAATAATATACTTAGAGGTTAATAAAAATCGAGAAATATGGGGCTTCAGTCGACTTGCGAGTTTTGAGATTTCCATTCAAATATTATTGTAAATATTCTCCTTTATAGAAGTCTAGATATGAAATGGCCGCTTGAAATGACTCTCTCTAACTAATCTAGTTCTCGTTTAAATAGATTCGACTGTATTATATTTTGGAACTGGGCGTTTTGTTTGATAGTAACACATAGATTTAAGACATTTAATTACTTAAAAAGAATTACATAAATGTACTTAAATACGAAAAAAAAATTATAAATAAACATAACGTACTTAGATTAAATATATCGTATTTTATGTACTAGGGCTAAAATACTGCAAAAAATACCTACCAAAGGGAGATTATAAGGTTACATCTAGATATTCCAACTAAATATTACGTAATATTACATTGCAATATGATTATTCATAAATACATATAAATCAGCTTTTTATAATTATATTAAGGCTTTTCCTTCGCCAAAAAAGTTTGAGAACCGCTGTACTAGAATATTTACAACACCATTACAAGGCACTCAGACCCATTATATGCTTCTTTTTAGGTTTAAGACATTTATTTTCTCAAAAAGAACTACAGAAATTCACTTAATTGAGAAAAAAAATATTATAAATAAACATAATGTACGTAGAATATTGACAACTTCATCACAAGGCACTCAAACCCATTATATGTTTTTTAAATTCATATTTAAATTTGGAAATATTATTATTATTAGTTATAATAATCGGCAATTCGTTATAGACCTAGTAACACCATACCATACCAACCATAGTAACGCATGCATCTTATAGATCTATGAAAATAATATTAGGGAGTAGAGATATGCTTTAATTGTTTATAATCGTAAATAATCTCTCCTTCCTCAGCCTCTTATGACAAACAACGAATTCTTATTACAGAACAGATGACTATCGTTTAAATCAACAATATGATCTCATTTCTTTATTACTGATAAGAATAAATGCGCATTATTATTTGTTTAATTATGTTTTCTATTATTGTATTATACAAAATATAGATTAGGTATGTAATAAGGGTTTCGCATGGTGTAGGTAACTTACTATACGAACTGAGACAACTTTTATATTTCTATTTTATAATGACCGCACTTATATGATTAAAATAAAACTATTAATTAGAGATGTTCCGACTAGTCGGCCACTAGTCGGTAAAACCGACTATCCGGCCACTATCGTAGTCGGCGACTAGTCGGCGACTAATCGGTAAAAAGCGCCGACTATCCGGCTTCTTACTTTGTGTCTATTTCTCAATAAAATGTATGTGTTACGTCCTTGTAAAGAAAACATATTGATGACATTTATCAAACAAAATTAGTATCTTAATTAAAAAACAAATCAACATAATATTTAATGACATATATTGCAATACTGCGTGATGATATTTGAAACTATCATCAAACTAGTGAGCTGTAAAACTCAAAAAACTTTTTTTGTTATTTATATTTGTCCACATGTCAGTAGTGACTGAAATTGCAGCGAATCAGCTGTAAACGAAGCGTCACGGGAATCCCCTAAACCGTAGTCGGCCGACTAGTCGGCTTATTTACAACCGACTAATCGGCTAGTCGGCTAGTCGGCCAAAGTCATAATCGGCGCATCTCTACTATTAATACGTTGCTCCAAAAGCGGAGGAGAAACAACATTTAGGTACAACATTTATTTAAGTATATTTTTAAATCTTTATTGACATTTGTTTTTTTCTTTTAGAAGCTTCCCTTCGGCCTTGGTATCAAATATAATAGGAATATAAAAAAAAACCTAACGAAAAAAAAAATTACAAACAGAGAAACGTTGTTCTATCAAGTTATTTGATGTTATTACTAAAAACATGAAGTATAATTAAATGAAAAAATGTCTGTAGCAATAATCGAGTACGCAGGTGCAACGAGGCAAATGGCTACGCAATTGTGAACGCAATTGTTATTGAGGGCGTATCCCCTCTACACTAATATAAATAATTTAATATACTATCACCTGGTCCTATTGACATAGTCGAAACTATATATATATATATATTGACAAGTATTTGTTCAAATAGTTTTAATATTAACAGTTTCTAAATGATTTCTGAGATACTCGATAGTCAATACTACAAGGAATAACCTACACCAGGGCTGTCCAAACAACGGCCGGCGACGCTTTTTTTTAAATCTACAGCGTAAATTAGTTTTGGATATAAATAGCTTGGATAATAGAATTCTTTCTCAAAATATGTAATCAATATTTGGTGTAGCCAATAGAGTAAGTGGACTATATCAATGAAAACTCTTAAAATTGTATTTACACTATATTACCAATCTCTTATAATCTAAGCACACACATCCGTTCCTATTCGCAACCAACATCCAAGTCCTCATTCGCACGTCCCTCGCGTTCCTCTTTTGTTTCATTCCAAATTCAAATTTACAGTTTTTACTTATAAAAACATATACTCGTATACTATTAACAATGCAACCTCTTTTCTGTCAACGATATTTGGTATAATTTATTTATCTTTATTCTTGTATAAATAAATGACTACCCTGTATTTTTTTTTTAAATTGGAAACCGAAAGCATTTTTTTCTGCGGCCCTCCAGTTTTTGTAGTAAATTAAATTAGCCCGCTAATGTATGTAGTTTGGACGGCCCTGATCTACACAAACTACCCACAATAATAACTTTAAATCGCTCTCCTGTAAAATTGCGATTTTGTAGATCTGACTGTTAATAACACTCGACGATATACGTATGTATATCTCCAAGATAATATGTTATTACATAATATTTAAATTGTAAATTGAAATATTGAAAGATAAATCTTATTAGAAGTTTTCTTTTTAAAATCTTTATTTATAATGAATATGCTGTAGTGGCTATTTTGCTAGTCATGTAGATGTCTTAGGTTTGATTCCCGGTTCGAACATATATTAATTCAATGATATATTAAATATTAGTTATATGTATTTAAAAAAAATAAGTCGCTGTTTGTACCAATCATTCGGGTTCTAATCATTGTTATACGAGAGTATATCATAATTATCATCAATATGATGTTGACCATAATTAGAGCCAAAATAAGAGCAAATATTATTCGAGTACATATCAAGATTAATTATTAATTTCAGTAGACTCTATGCGGTTTATTAAAGCCTTAATTTTAATTACTTTAACAGGGCAATTTTGAAAGCCTTATAACCAATTCTCGTCGGCTATAACACGTACTTTCCATGTACACTTTCGGTAATCTCTTTCATGTCTTATTATTACGATTGAACGATGTTATTTAGCATTGAAAAACATATTACTGTATAATTATTCATTGATATTATATCTTTCTAAGAGCTGTGAATAAATGTAAATGAACTTACAATGCCTTTTTAAATTGAACTTATGTTATTTGAATTTGAAGTTACTTGGTTGAGGAGATTGGCATTTCTATATTTTCTGCAAGATGGTTAATCAGCTCTCCTTTAATTTTAAGTATTGTACATTAACACTAGAAGTGTCGGGCTGCATACTATACCTTTAAAGACCGCAGCCGTCCATTTTGTTTACTATAAGAATATCGCTGCCGTCACATTGACGTAAAGGAATCTCATATACCACAAATATAATAATGGTTTTTTATATGGATTTAAGCTGACAATAGCAAATTAGGAAAAGTAGTAAAATACGAAAAGAAACAAAAACACAGTTTGTAAAATATTTAAGAATCAAATCGCCGTGCCGTCAATTTGACGGCGTTGGTCTTTCTAGTGTTAAGGTAAGGCACTATGGGGCTGATATGTCTTGACAGATAAAGTCCCAAATAAAAAAATATATATAAAAATGTCTATATTTTACCAATTATTACCTAGAATAAGTTTTAATTGGTTTATTTATTAGTCATATGTCAATTATATCTTCAATAATGGGCCATTACCTATATCTTCTTTTATATAGTCTTTATTATTATTTCTAATAGCATTCTTATCTGATAAATTTCATCTAAAACATGTTTTTATGAAATCAATATAGAGTAGTAATAAAAAAAATTAGTACAAATTAAACATTGGTCCACTGGACCAATGTCTACTAAGTTATTATTGTTGAGAGATATTTATTTATTTATTACTCATGAGTAGTAGGATAGGACAGAATTTTAAAATAAATATATAAATACAGTGGACCTCCAGTAATCCGACAAACATTATGCAGGGCAGTGTCGGATTATAGAGCACCCCCTATAGTCCGGAATTTTTTACAAAAGAGTACCTTGTAATCCGACAAATTACATATGTATCCAATGATAAGATTCTATATGTTATATTGTAATATGTATTCAAAGTCATGTCGGATTACAGGGGGCGCCGGATTAGACAGGGGCCGGATTATCGGGGGTCCACTGTAATTTTGTTTTATTTTTTCTACGTAAATATCTAACTAGTACCAATGTGCATTAATTACTTAAATAAGAATTTTATCATTAAGAAAACGTGCTTCGTTATTCCCAATAACCACCTTGCCGAAGATAAATCATTTTCTTTTACCAAGACATTCAACATTTGTTTGAATATGAGCATCCGCGATGAGTAGCGTAGTGAAGTGTGATTTGCGAGGGATAAGTATTGTATGTTTTGATCGTGTCCAAGTTCTGATTGTTCAAGTCTGCCTCCGACGCGAAGAATACCATCCTTATCTAGAAAAGGGTTCAATGAAGTAAGTTTAGTTCTCTTTTTGATTTTGTTTTTAATTAGTTCATTAATTTCATCGCCAAATTCTTTATACTGATATTTCTTAATAATAATTTTCAAAGCTTCATTTATTTCATGAGTGTGAAGATAGGTACTGACTTTAATCTTGTTTTTCAGGACGCGTCTACAATAGGAAACGATTCTTAACAATCGGTTTAATGACGAGAATTTTTCCCACACTGCATCATCATCCTCCTTGTTAATAGTACAGGTAAGTGAAATATTTTATTTTTAGTTTCTAAGTTTCTAACCAATCATTCTATTTAGAACCTTTTCACTATTACTCAGCCATTTTTGTAATTGAAATCCTCCCTTTTCAAGTAAAATTTTTAATTCTTCGCAGATTTTTATTGCATGTTCTTCATCCTCACATCCGGTCATCAAATCGTCCATATAAAAATCTGTTTGAATAGTTTTTGCCGCTAATGGATAATGTTCTTTGTCCCTCTTAGTCGTAGCTTTGAACCTTTCTTCACAGAGTTCTTCTTCCAAAGACATGACAGGTTTAGCTCTGACAGGTTCCGCTTCAATTTCCCAAAATGATTTCAGTGTATCATCAATTTGAGTGTGCATGGTGACGACATGAGCGGGATGACTATCATCATTCATTTGGCCGCTCAAAATCCACCCCAATGTTGTCTTCTGTGCAATTGGTGATCCAGAGGAATGTCTAATGAGCCCATCTTGAATTATATTACAATAAACATCGACCCCGAGTAAAAGATCAATTTTATTTGCCACGTAGTATTCGGGGTCTGCTAATTGTATTGCTTCGATTTCCTGCCAATTGTCCATTTCGATTGTCTCTGTGGGAAGAAGAGACGTTATGTTTTCCAATACATACGCGCGTACTAGTGATTTGCAGTTTGGATTTAGGCGTGATTGTATTGTCACTTCAACCATAGCCTTTGAGACTATGGTGCCTTTCGCCCCTAACCCAGATATTACACCCCTAACTGCAACCTTCCTTAACTTAAGCAGCTGCACAGCTGCCTCTGTTATGTATGATGCTTGTGATCCCTGATCTAATAGCGCACGTAATGTTTGCTGATGTCCCTTTGATGATTCAGCCTTCACCAAGGCTGTGGCTAATAATACCGTATTTTTCCTTTTCTTTGATATATGGCTTGTACTGTTTCCTACGGTATTTAGTGATGTCGACGGTTGTAAAGTGTGTAACGTTATTGATTTATCCCTTTGTGAAATAACGTTACTGTTTATTTTCCCCTCTGTAGTAGCATTTGGTTCCTGAAATTGTGAATGTAGTGGATGTAATAACGAGTGATGTCTCTTGTGGCAAATGTGACAAGAGGTGGATACTTTGCAATAGCGTACAGGATGATTAGCTCCCAAACAATTGTAACATAAATTGTTTTCCCGAATGAAATTGCGCTTGTTGTCATGACTTAAATTACAAAATTTCTTACATTTACTTATTCTATGATTATCGTTACACAAACTACATTTCAATTGTGATTTATTATTATCAAATTTTACGGCGGTGTAACAGTGACTATTATGTTTGGATACAGGCTGTTTATGAGGCTCTAAAAATTCCAAAGATCTATATCTAGTTTCCAAAAATTCTTTAAATTGAATGTAATTAGGCAAGTCATTGGATGCGGTTACTAACTCGCTGACTTTTACTTCCCATTGTTTCCTGCTTTCGGGGTCTAATTTGGAACTGACAATGTAAATGATAATTAGATCCCATGAAACCACATTGACCCCCAAGTTTTTCAAAGCGTTCAGCGTATCGGTAGTCGCATCCAATAACTGCTTGATTTGAGCTGCGTTTTCGCTTATTGTGTGTTTTAGGGAGAAAAACCTTTTAAAAATACTGTTGGCAATAAACTGTTTATTACTGTATCTATTGTTTAATATATTCCAACACTCTATATAATTATCGTTAGTCACTGTCACATGCCGCAATAGTTGCTCAGCTTCGCCGGCCAGATGAGCTTTTAGATAATGCAACTTCTGTACATTATCTAGTGTGGTGTTATTATGGATTAGTGATACGAACAAATCCCTGAAGCTAATCCATTCAGAATATAATCCCGAGAATGGTGGAATCGTAATTGGTGGCAGTTTAATTGAATCGCTTTGTCGGCTATTAATAGAGGTATCACTAGTGCTATTTAAATTTGTAGTATTATTTGAGGATTTTGATTGCAACTCCTCAATTGCATTTTTCATGAGAGCTATTAAGTCTATGTACTGTTCCTCGATTTCATCGTACACATTTTTACTTATATATTCCGATCTACTCAAATCTTCCTTACTACCGATAATTTTGTAGTGATTGTTTGTGAACTCTGACCATTTAACTTCCACCAATTGCAATCTAGAAGTGATGTGTTGAATTGACAATCGCTCCTTGGGACTTTTTTTGAAATTAATTTTTGTTTTAGTTATTTGTGTTGCTAAATGTTCTTGAATTTTTAACAATTCCATTTTAACTTATACAATTTTTCAAAGTCAACTATGGTCCGAATTTTCTAAGTGTTTGAAACAGTTTTATTCCACTTATTTGAAATCGGGCATAGGTTCCCCGTCTGTACACTTTTTTAAAAACTATTCTAAGTCCCTAAGGCTAACAACACTTATAAATATTTACAAACTAGCTAAACTAAACTACCACTGAATTTACACTAAGTCTTTAATTATTATTCACAGATTACTTCCCTGCTGGCCGGTCGTCCGAAGCTTCCAGATCTCGCACATGTACTCTTGTCAGCAGATTCGCACATGTACTCCGTGACATTGTCAGCAGATTGTTCATTTTTGTCTTTATTTTGTTTCGTCACTTATGCTTCGGCGCCAAACGCTCCGACGTTCTTAAACAACAGTGGCGACATCTATCCGTGAAATAAATTACTATATTCGGATAGATGGCGCCACTGGACATAATAATAACAATTAAACAGTTCGTCTGATGACGCTAACCCGTTTTTCTTAATTGTTAGGTATTCGAACTTTTCTTTTAATTTTAACTCTTCACATATTTTTGTGTCTTCATATGTTTTTAAATCATTTTCCAATTCAGATACCGTTCTGGAGAAAATACTGAATTATTTGTAGCGTACTCCATCTTGAAATGGCGTCGGGCGCACGTCGGGCGTCTAGCGTAGTATTTCAAACACACTTGTTATTCGTTAACGTTTGACTCTGTTCCATTTGCAATTTTTTTAATTGTCACGGTCGCCACTAATGTAATGAATAAGACTTCTCTTTTGTTGTCTTTGTACACTGTCTTTATAATATTTTTCCAACAATGCCGGTGTCGTCCACACCGCCCGACACCTCGAATAATTTGTAGGTGCGTCCAGACTATCTAACAACAAGAATATATGTATACGTCGGCATAGATCTTTCTACAATACTTTGCTACGTGATTGCGTCATGTCTAGCGGAATGACACGAACCGCTTCATATGTGTGCGGTGTGTGTAGTGTGCGGACGGCACGGTGGTTATTGGCGATATGGATGAGCCATGTTCTACATATATACATATCCAAAACTAAATGTACAATACACATGTAAATTTGAACCCAAGAAAGTTACTATTTTACCACAAAATTTTATTATTATTGTTTTACATTCAGAAAGATATATCTTCAATAAATGCTGCAACGAATTGATTTATTCCTTCAAACCACAAACTAAACTACGTCATAAGACAAAATATTCACTGGTTTAATCCAATCGATTTAAAATACACTTACTGTTAAAGTGAGACGCATGACGAGCAAATCTCTTAAATTTGTAGTATTATAAATGAAAAAAATAATAACGGAGCATTTGAAACGAATGTATATAACATGGAAGTTTCCTTTGTTTTCTGTTTAACATTTGCCGTTATCCTGAGTTATTGTATGGTTGGACTTTTTCCGGCTTAATAGTCACTTTTCTCTAACTTAATAGGTTTTGTTTTTGTGGGACTAAAATTAGCTGTAAAATCGTAATTTAAATATAT
Organism: Tineola bisselliella; assembly: GCA_028551675.1. Lineage (NCBI taxonomy): Eukaryota > Metazoa > Arthropoda > Insecta > Lepidoptera > Tineidae > Tineola > Tineola bisselliella. The sequence goes on along the minus strand of JAPWLS010000061.1, from coordinate 65,394 downwards.
TTTTATTTTATTTCGCATTGTTTATTTATTAGCATATTTTATTTTAATTTTAATACGAATTATATAACAATAAATTTAATGTTATAATTTATAGTGTTTTGTTTTGAATAAGTTAAGTTGCATTTATAGTATCATTCTGAATGTCGTAAAATAAAACTAATTGCAACTAATTATATTTCAGCACAAGTGATGCCGACGAAGAAGGGGCGGGTGATGGTGATGTTCAAGAAACACACGTACCACTTGAACAAGATCTCTAAGTTTGCGAGATACTGGACCTGCTCGGCGAGGACGTCGGACAAGTGTAAGGCTACGATCAACACAACGGAAGACTTGAAAGTTTACAAAGTCAAGGACATACATAATCACGAACCACCGGAATATCACTACTGTAGAACGGCTAATACGTATGTTAGAATATAAATCATTAATTTAAGGTATGCTTTAGGAAAATTTATAGAATTTAAATAGAGAATAATCTCAAATATTGTTAGTAGAAACTCAGAGTATGAATTCGCGGTGAAGAGACTCCGTGATCGAAACTCTCAAAATCTAAGCTGGTACTAATGTTTTCATTCTTGTCTTGTGCTATTCCCTGTCCCCCTCCTGCCACCCGTTGACTTGGGTGCTCGGTGGGGAGGGATTTCGTGATTTAAATTACCCTTCTTAAAAATAGGTGTCCCAAGTTTAAGATTTTAACCTCAGTTGATTTGAGGTGCTTCGTACTTCTCTAGTGGTTTTGATTCTTTCATTTAAGTTCTTACTAAATGGAAAGTTATATTGGTCCCGCAACAGGCAGGCACTTTCTCATTTCTTAATTTAAGGTAGAGGATATCAATTGGCTTCTGACAAAGGTATCTGCGTGAAATAAATCACATTATTTTTAAGGCGTTATTTACATATTTTCTGACTTCGTTTTCATCCCCCTTAGTTAGGACGAGTTGTAAATTTCATTAACGTTCTTTGTCTAATTTCAACTACTGCACCACCAACTCTGGCTTTAGTTTAGATGGTAGCATCTCAGGAATGTTTACAAAGAGTATTTCTTGGTCAGTTCAGTCTTTTCATATTTTTGTAACCCTTCCTTTAATAAGGGCATCTATTTGTTTACAATCTCCTAATCTATCATTTTACATTGATAATAGTTTAAATTTTTATTTATAATTTATTTATTTTAATATTTTTAATTTATATTAATAATAATATATAATATTGCTTGTATTATTATAATAAAACATATAAAGATAGTATTGTACGCTAAGCATCCATGCTTTTAAAAAATTTAAATAATAAATAATTTATCATTATTTTTAAAATTTTTATTAATACATATAACGAAGTTATAATTATCGCTACAATGTTTTGCAATAAAATAAATTATAATTGTTTTCTAAATAATTTTCCCGCAGTAATTAAGTGTTAATTCATTACAGCACAAGTGATGCCGACGAAGAAGGGGCGGGTGATGGTGATGTTCAAGAAACACACGTACCACTTGAACAAGATCTCTAAGTTTGCGAGATACTGGACGTGCTCGGCGAGGACGTCGGACAAGTGTAAGGCTACCATCAACACAACGGAAGACTTGAAAGTTTACAAAGTCAAGGACATACATAATCACGAACCACCGGAATATCACTACTGCAGAACGGCTAATACGTATGTTAGAATATAAATCAATTTCTTAGTATAAAATATACAACACTGTTGATGATTATTAGCCCAGTATATCGTTCCGGAGTAGTGTCACCACTTTCAAGCGTAATAACCGTGACGTGACCTACTCGCGTTCCGGGGTCAGTTTAGAAGTAGAATATTGTAATGAAATAAAAATAGTTTATTAGTATAGGCACTAAAGGCAATGGCTTCCGAAAGGTGTATGACGAGAAGAAGACCACAAGAAACTCGTCGTCATTGATGAAATACATACGTCTCCTCAAACTAACGTAGTGGGGGGACTATTTTCAGTGGTAACATGTCTACTAACTAGACATCTTGCAGAGGATAGCGTAAGAAAGAATATGTCTTTTTATATTATTATTGTGCATAAAAATAGGTTTTTATTATAAAGAGAATTAGTTGACTGAGGAATAAGTTAACTAAGTTTAATTTAGTATATTTTATTCGTGTTGTTATAAGACCGGTACATGCTACGTCTTGAATTCTTGTAAAATGAAATTAAACATTATTAATTATTGGTTTTTAATTTCAAATGCATGCCCTTATTAAGATGCAATAAATATACATAATTATATTAATAGTTACATTCTTAAATATTATCTGTAAAATTAATTATAATTATTCAAGGTTGTCTGTAAATTGCATTCACATGGTGCTGTAAAGGCATGACAGTTATATGATATACCTATTATCAAATAATCATAATGCATTTTAGCACTAATGCTGCAGACCAAGTCGGGGCGACCAATGATCATGTATAAGAAATACACTTTCCATTTTAAATATGATACAAAGAATGGAAAACAATGGACTTGCACGGCGAGAACGACACGGCACTGCAAAACCATGATAGCTACTACAGAAGACTTTCAAGTCTACAACATCAAAAATGAACACAATCATGAACCACCTAAATATTATGTTAATAAGGCTGGCGATTATTTTAAAATATAAATAAATTGTTTATTTTTTATTTAAATAAGTTAGAATTAATACGAACACAAAACGAATGGGTATTGGACTCGAATTGGAAAGACCTATGGAGTACATAAGCTAATGTTATAAATGTCAACCGTGAGATGAAAATTGAATTGAAAACGAGGTTCAATTGACATGACAACGACTAAACCAAATAAAGAAATTTATTACTATTAGAGGTTTATTAATTTTAAGTTGATTAATGAATCACAGCCCTATTTCCGTCATGAGACCATCGACAAAAGTTGGTTTACATGAAGTCTAATTTCCAAAAAAGGCCCGTTATAGCGATTCTTTTCTACGCAATATTAAGTCCTAATGAAAGCAAAAATCGTTTCAGTACAAATAATGAGAACGACAAATAAACGGCCAAAGATGATGCATAACAATTACACATACTATATGAATTATAAATCGAGGACTGGAATTAATTGGGCATGCACGTCACGAGTTCCAAAAAAGTGCAAAGCGACTATGTTTACGACACTAGATTTAAACATTATCACGATGAAATATTCACATAATCATTGCCCATCCAAGTATCATATCATGACGAATGGCCAATATATTAAAATATGATTTATATTAAGGATTTTCATTGCACTATACATATTGTAAAGATTTTATACTGAAGTGAATTTATCTCGCGATAGTTTATAAATCACATTTGAAATTAAAATTTGGTATTGACTAAAAAAACAAATGTTTTATTACAGTAAACCTGGGTAACATGACTTACCGCGGCTTATCGCGTTTTTTATTACCTTAACCCGATTTGGGAAGCATCGAGAAGCATATAATAAACACGATTAAAAGCCGCATAATTAATTTAGATAAATTCGGATGTGTTTTTATAACATTTAATAACATAGATATTAAATGAAATTAGTTAAAATTATTTTGCTTACAATTCCCGCTACAACACTCAGTAATTTGTCTCGACGCGTTTCGCCACTTCACGTATCCTGATGATGCCACGTGAAGTGGCGAAACGCGTCGAGACAAATTACCGAGTGTTGTAGCGGGAATTGTAAGCAAAATAATTTTAACTAATTTCATTTAATATGGATTTCCGCAAAGTAACGCCTGAAACAACTAATTATAAACGTAGATATTATATTTTCGGAATGTTTTAGCATAATAAAGTTTTATTTTCATGATAATAATTGGATGAAACTTTAGAATAAAAATCAAATGTGTATTTAACAGATTCGTTAATGGTCTAATAAATTATAAACTTGATTTTTTTAAATTTTAAATTCAACACGTTTGATAGATAACATTTTTGGAACGTGTGTTTAACCATAATTTTATTTTTAGAGCAAGCGATCCTTATTTCGTCAAGACAGGGTAGACCAATGTTACTCTATCAAAAATATACTTATCCGTTAAGTTGTGTGACGAAAACAAATAAGCATTGGAAGTGTTCATCGCGTCGTTCAAAGAATTGTAGAGCCACTATTTGCACTGATTTGGATTCAGTCTCCGTTTGCCAAGCTACTGTTAACCACACTCATTCTCCACCTTTGTTCCATATATCAAGGGATGGAACTTTAACCAAGATATAATCACGCACGTCTACAATTCAGATATCTTGTTTTTGAAATTATAAATATGTATAGCCATTCTTTATTCGAGTTATAAATTATATTAGAGACTCGTTACTTTAAAAGGGTCGTATTTCAAATAAATATATTTGATTTTATTTGATTTTTTTTTTATTGACGGTCGCAGAGATTGTGTTTGACGACTTATTATTGTTTTTCTAAAAAAATCTTCGAATTCGTTATCTCTACTTGCTCGTGTTAAATAAATCGCAACAATGCAATTCACAATGTTATTAGCTTCGACTGCAATGTATTATTATGTCAGTCAATAAGTAAAGACGGCATACATAAACTATGTACCTATTACTTATGTATGATATAAAGCATCTCTACATGGACATTCATAATGAGAGTGGTTTACATATTATTGCCCAATAGACTCGGCTGAGTGAGCAAGTTGACAATTTTGAAGACTGTATACGACAGCCATTCTCAAAGTGGTGTTTCGTGGAACCCTAGCGCCAAAATACTGCAAAAAATACCTACCAGAGGGAGATTATAAGGTTACATCTAAATATTCCAACTAAATATTACATTGCAATATGATTATTCATAAATACACATAAATCAGTTTTTTATAATATAAGGCTTTTTCCTTCGCCAAAAAAGTTTGAGAACCGCTGGTATACGATATAATAGATGATATATTATTATTATATGAAAAATATACATATAAAGTGTATAACGAAGAAAAGCAGACATTTCACATTATCCGTGATACAGATGGTGTGGCAGTTTATTGATCGTGTCTGGTAGCTCTTACACCTGCGCCGTGGTCTTTGTGGGATGGGATGCGGAGTCACGGGCACCTTTAATTTCAGTTCAATCAGTCGAAAATCTAAGAAGATTTATACAAACTTTCATCCCCTATTTTATCCCCTTATTCCATATCCCCTATTGATCAAAATCCTTTCTTAGCGGATGCCTACGTCATAACATCTACCTGCATGCCAAATTTCAGCCCGATCAGTCTGCGTTAATAGATCACTATGTCAGTTTTTTTTATATATATAGATGTTATTATATACTTATAAAATTCATTATTCCCAAAAGCCTTTCAAAAATGAAAATATGACGATTACATTTGTTATATGGTTTATTTTGTAATTTACAGATCTGAAATAGATGTTTCCAATTTTATTTGAACCCAGTATCTAGTCAAACACCAGATATCTGCTCAATCTTTAATATTTATCGCCTTAATACTGCAATAAGATATAAATGAATAAAAACACAGTACTTGGGCTTAATATTTTATTTCTATACTTGAATATTATAAGACCTATATACTTTTGAGGTAGTTTCAGGTATCATTGTTACAATTCAGTCAACAAAAATAATACATTGCAACTCGCACCATGGCGTGATTCATTTGCATAGTTTTAACAAACATGATCCAACCATGAGCAAGATTTGTGCAAATAAAATTGCTCAACTCAGAATATTACAATTAAAATCTAGAAATAAATATTGAAATAAAAACTTAATCTAATTCGCATTTATTACACAATAAAATTGCGCGTTTAAATTATTTTATTATTATTATTATATAATTTATTTGCACAATAATAAATATAATAAACTAAAATTCATTAAAAGCTCCGAACCAACTAAAGCTCAGAATTAATTCAAGCACTATTTTTATTAATAAATAATTGGTAAAAGAAACATAATCAGTCTTCAGTATTGAGGTAAGAAATGAGGTAACATATAAAGAAAATTATTTCAAAAGTTCGACCTTGAAACTACTTCCACACATAGTCTGACATTTCTAGAATATTCTTGTTTTTAATTAATTACTAAATACACACTTTCACTAGCATTCTCGTCTTAGCCTGTCACATACACCAGCCCTAGGCATGGCTCACAAAGCCATAATAGGGCTTACAATTTTATCTAACAATTTCATACAAAGCCAGTGTTGCATGTGGCTTGCTAAGCACCAGTACCAATGTAACTTTGTTTTACGGACTCTGGTCACACAGTGTGTATAGCTTTTAATAGAAAAACATTTTTACTGGTGGCTCACCAACTGCTCGAACCAGGGGCTACTCAGGCGCATGAACTTCGACCGAAAATATAGGAGTTTCCTACTCGGGAACACTTACGGGCCCAAAATCATTCACGAAATCACTGATTTGACAGCAACTTTACGACGGATAGGCTACTCGGGGCTTATTTTGCAGACATTTGACAGGCTTATATCTCAAAATTCACATAAGCATAGAGGTGACGGCCATTTCACCAAACTTCAGATATGCCTGAGTAGCCCCCCAGAACTCATTGTAATTAATTTTAAAAATGGAATGTATTGTCATATAAAAAAATAATTTACTTATATTTTATTATATTATAACATTATCCTACAATTATTAATCAGTCTTTTAAATTTATTATAAGGTACAGTAAGTTTACATACATAGCTTTATGATATATTATATTTTATATATTTATATTATAATTTATTTCTTCCTGAATTATTCCAGAATATCATTATTTTAGAAGATTAAAATGAATAATTTAGCTCTTTTGGCAAGATGCGTTTTTTAGATGCCTGTGCTTGCGTATATTTGTATGTATATTTAATGTTACCAATATGCCTAATATGCCCATCGGCCGCTATGAAAATAATTGGCACATTTCAGACATATCTCCTACAATTTGTAAACTGTTATAATATAACCCAGGTTAAAATATTCATATGTAGTGAGCATGTTATGTGTCATGAAAATAATATGGTAACATTAAATATATTAAAGAACTCTGTAGGACCCATTTCCCCGTTTATAGAATCCAGGAGTGTGATGGTTGTGTTTGTTCCTCACCCTCTGCACGAGTGTCCCTTGCGTGTTTACTATTGTGATAATGTCTACCATACAGCCTGTCTTTGTCCGAGATATGCAGTACCACTGTTTCTTCCCATAAGCCAATTTATTTTTAAGACGAAATGCAAAACCATCATGAACTAGTAACAGACTCCCTTTTTGTGTCGGAATGAAACTCGCCACTGGAACAATTGATACGTTCGTTAATAAAGTATTATTTACTTAATAATTAAATAGTTAATTAGAAATAAGTATAAGGATAAAAATAAATAGATTATTATTGTTAATACATTTATTATACACAAATTTTACATATTTTAGGACTTAATATGAATTTAAACAATTAGATTTCAAGATATATGCACTGTACACCTCACATTCATAAATAATTAAAATTGTTAATTTGTTAATAGCTATAATTTAAATTCCTATGATTAAACGAAACACACGCGCACTACGCCGTCAAATGTCATTACAAACAACGCCATGACCCGCCGTGTTCCCTGCGATGTTCCCACTAAACTCTCTAATCCGACTAATTTGCGTTGTATATTTGTGTACATCATTTGTTATTAGATAGTATATCTTTTTAACGTTGGTGTTTTATTACTATTTGTTTTTATAACATAATTCAAATTTAAAAGTTTTGACGTTCCAATATACGCGTAGGTATTGTTAATCATAAATTCGATAAATGTAGGTCAATAACACGATAAAGTATTTTATAGTATTTTAAATATCGTTAGCAATTATTGCAGATTTAAAATATTGAAAGCAAAATGTATATTAATGTTTCCTTATTGCAAGATGACAGAGACGTTATTTACTGTTTATGAACGATTTATTTTGAATTTTAATGCGAAATTATAATTAGGTCAAGAAATGGTCTGCCTCACTAATCTTTTAGTAATCGGTAGTTAAATGGAATAATCTATAAAATGATTTTTACGTAGTACATATATATTTGAATATTTTTTATCTATTTACATCATTTTAATACTTATCACATTTTGATAACACAAAATGAATTTGTAGGTATTCAGTGACAGCCTATAGAAGTTCATGAACGCTAAACGGCTGTCACTCAATCATTTGTCAAATTAAATTTGGAGTTTACTGTTCCGTGTGTGTTTATTTAAAAAATATTTCATTCTTACAATTTGTGAATAGATAAGTGTGTGTTATAAATTACTTAAATGTGTTAATTTTTTTGATGATGTTATTAGTGATTTTTATCGAAAATAAAGATGTGTTTCAATTTATTATTAAAGTAATTCAGTCAATTATAATATGTAAACGCTATGGATTTTTCATAACCTAAATTTCTTTTTATAATAACAGTTTTTAATTTGTGTTTTTGATTTTAAAAACCTGTTTTAAGTAATTGTAAGTTTTATTTCTATATAAATTAAAAATAGAATTGTTAGTTCTTGTACATTATGATATTAATCTCTGATATGCTTGATATGTAGAAAATAAGCATTATTTATTCTGTGATTGATTATCAGTTATTCGTAGATTATATGCAATTTCAATTTATTATGAATGTCGAACATGACAAACACAATTTGTAAAGATTTTGTGATTGTGGTTCATTTGTTTTTTTCCTCCCCACTATGATTTTGATTATAAACTCCATATTTTATTTTTTTGCATATATCTTGGGTTAACTGGGAGATAATGCCTATGCAATCTGGTTTGGTTCTGATCTGAAGACAGATACAATTTTACTATTGCCCACAGTGCATGTGTCAATTATAACATAGTATTCTTCTTTATTTAAATGGCTTCAGATGACCGGTAAAAACAATTCTGCCAATATCAGGTATTTGGACAAGCGTCCAACTAGAGATTACTTCTTTTTTGGATATAGGACTCAAAATGTCATCGTAATATGCTACATTTATTTTTACTGCTTTTTTCTACCAAAGAGTTCATTGCCCATGCAGCCTAGTAATCTCTTTTAATTTTTATTTATTTTTAGAATAGCAGTGGAATATTTACTAAAAGTATGTATTTGCTAAGTTAATGTTTTTTACAGATTTTTTTTAAATTGTAATATAAAATTGATTTAGTTTTATTTATTTTAAATAAACTAATATTATTTTTAATGGATTTGTAATTTTATGTTAGAATAGGAATCAGTTTAGAATCAATAAATGTGTTGGGTATTGTACTCAATCAAAGGGACAATAAATAATTTGATGCTTCCTTTTGAGGTGACCTTTTGTAATTATTGGCAAAAAAAGTGACATCACTTTCGTAGGGTATTTTGGATGGGAACTTAACACTAGAACTACGAGCCGGTCAATATGACCTATTTTCACCAACCAGTCAAAATGACCGGATAACTTGTACGTGCAAAGTATTAAATATAATTCAATAAATTGATTGTAGAATTGTAAATAATAGAATCGTTTACAAAAAATAACAAGTAGGGTTGCATATAAAAGTCTTGTGAAGAATTTTTGAAACCGGTCATATTGACCGGTTAGTAGTTCTAGTGTTAAGGAAGTGTCATTTCATCTCTGATTACTTATTTTTCAAAATGCTGCTTTCTAACAGTATTTAGTTATTACACAAAAGAATAATAATTAAGAAACCAAATTATTTTTTAAATTATAATATGTAATTAAATTATAAATGAAATTGAAAATATTTGTAAAGTACACTGAATAAAATGTTGTTTTTTTTTATGTTTTTTTATTTATTTTTTTATTTCCAACTTTAAATTAGTACTAAAATTATTAACATGATTCATCTTAATTTCTTTTTAATTGTCTCTGATGTTACATTTTTCTTTTTCTCCAGGTATTTTCATCAACACGAGAGGAAATTCGAAATTATTTATATATCAAAATCATACTTTCCGGTTTATGTATAAAAAAGCTTATGGGAGTCAGCTTTGGTATTGCTGGTACTTCTTCAGCCGCTGCTGTCCGGCTAAATTGAGGATAAATGACGCGGGAAAGGTGACAGAGACCATTGGAACGCATAATCATGACCCACCGACGTGCTGGATGACACCTGATGGCAAATCATATAATTTACCACCGCTACCTTCATCGAAAAACCACTAGTTTACTGAATATCAATGTTTAAATAATTTATCGACGTTCAAAAACTCTATTTTGTCCTTTCGCCTATTATTTTTTATATCAGTGGGCTTATCACGAATTTTAGTCTGGCTTTCGGACCGAGTTCGCTTCAAGCAATTTGTATGGAAATTTGAGCAGCGCCACCGCGTGCGGATTTGGAACTACAATATTTTAGATACTTTTTGTTAATTTTCGAACGTCTCTATCTTTTTGATAGATTGCTGGTGCTCGTTAGTCGTTAGTAAAAATTCATGATCCCGATTGCTAACGGATCCGTTTTACTTGTGACAGCTCGATTCGAAAGCCAGACTAAATTTATGATAAGCCCACAGTACTATTGATATGGATTTTAGCTGTAGGTCAATTGCCACGCCCTTTTTGCTAAGGTTTTTATAAGCCAATTTTTAGTTCGACAATGTGTTGTGCAAACCAAACTTGACATTTATTTATTTACTTGGCTTTCTGACACCCAAAGATGAATATAAGTGAGCAGAAGTATGAGATTATGTATGTTTGTTATTGGTTGTGTTTTTGTATGTTCCATTTTCGAATACATTTTTTTTTTTAATATTTAATTTTTAGCGTGAGCCGATTGTGTATGGCTTGTATTTATTTGTGGCATTTTTTTTTTGTTGTTATAGAATTGTTTTTTAAGTTGAATCTGTCATTACGCTTAGATTTGAAGCTTAAGATTAAAAGGATTAATTTCAAAATTGAGCGCCTGGATTGGGCCTTTGTAAAGATACTTCGCCATATGGCCATTATTATACTGTGATTTGTATAATTATTGTGTGCGTAAAATAATAAATGATACTATAATGGTTTTGTTTTTAATTTAAAATTAAAGCTCGAGGTATGAATTATATTGCTCGTTTGTGATCGACATCGGAATTAAAGTTATATATATATATATACCTTTGGGTAATAAAATTTTCACACAAAATAGATTTATACGATTCTATTTATTAATTTAATTTATTAAAAATATGATTTGTTTATATATACTTATAAAGTTTAAATAATCAGAGGGTCCATTGCGAGTGCCTTGTCTAACTTATAGAATGATAAATTAGTTTTAAAAAGATGTGGTTGTTTGATGTGTGTCAAAGTTCCTAATTTGGATAATTATTATTTATCTGGTTTCTACTGTTCTAATGACTTCAGCTGTCTCGTTATTGTACTGCGCAAAAATTCACGAAGAATGTTCAATTGTTGCATGCGTGTACAATGACATGTGTTGATTTTAATATCAAAAACGTAACTACTGCGTAAATGTCAAAACTTCAATGCAAACCTATCGGTGATCCACGGAACTAAAAACGCTCTATACAAAAAGAGATATTTACTCAAAAAAATGCATTTTCAATGTTAAAATCGACACTAGAGGCATTTTGTACTCGCGGTAATCTTTATGGTTGCCGATATAAACTTTTTATTTGTTAATAAAGTATAAAATGCATTTCCTTTTAATTCTAAGGTTAATTCATTTTGTACTGACGCGATAATCGATTATTAGATAGTGATTGTGTTGATGAATACTGGCACGTATTCGAATACTGCAATATTTTGATAAGCCTACTTAGCGAAGAGCGTCACACGAGTTAAGTTTGCATCCGACGAGAAGCGTGCCGGTGCATGCGCCTGTACAGTTTTGCCCCGCTTTACGCGAGGGATACGTTCCGGAAAAAATCGCGTTAACTGAAATTCCCGCAACCATAGAGAAGTTGATGACTACATTATGTTTATAAGCACTCTTTCGCGTAATTTAATAATAAATTTGAATTTCGCGTTATAGTGAAACCGCGCATAACGGGGTTGCGTAAAGCGGGGTACTACTGTATACTGTTTCCTACGTCTTCTATGTAGAGAGAAATCATGATTGAGTTATATTTGTAAATTATTATGCGTTTTAAATATTACATTATGGAATGTTAAACATTAAACATTGTTAATATGTATGTGAAAGTTTTTTAAAAATATATTTTGTAAGAAAATTTATTTTTTATTATTGTACATAATAAATAGATTTTATTTTAATTGAATGTGTTATTAAATATATTTTTTTTAATCGTATTTTGTTTTTCATTTTTTTTCCCGCCTAAATAGTTTTTGATTGTACATTTCACGATATCTGCCTGCCGCTGTTTGGTTTCTAGACTTGAAGAAAGATTGTTATAAATGAAAAAACTTGTTTACAATAAATACTATGCAAGAATTTTTTTAATAGTCGAATATCAATTATTTGGCGTTCGCACGAGGAAAACATCAATACGAACTATTTCTCTTGTAATGAAGCTAATTGTTATCTAATCTGTCAAAAAGATAGTTAAATAAATCTGCTTGGGTACATAATTTTTGTTTGATAACGCGCAGACTTCAATTATTTCCGTGTTTTTTTTTGTTAAATATATCTTTTAAATCCAAGGCTGTTATTTGTAACAAATAAGTAGTAATTATTATTATTTTAACATTGCGTTATATAAATTTAAATTGAGATGCGTAATATATACCTATCTATATAGATCTCCAGCACAACGAGACCCATCACGCAGAATACGCCTAAAGCAGTCCTTTATAGCAACTTTGCTCACTACACAAGCAATATGCTAACAAATTGTTATTTTTATTTAAGATTGTATGTGTATACTAGATCTATTCATTATATTCGGATCGATTTATTTTTTCGATTCAATTAAATATAAGTCAAATTACAGATTAAATTTTGCTCAGATCACGAATTAATAGTGTTAATGTAGATCAGTGACTCTCAACCACTGTGTCGCAGCAATTTTGTGTGCCACGAAATTCTAGTGTGCCGCCAAATTTTTGATATATAATAATGTTAATGTTAATATTATTAAATAATAATTTTTTTTTAAATTAAATTTATTTTTTTCTTTGTGTGCCGCCAAATTATGAAATCGTTAAAAGTGTGCCGTAACAAAGAAATCACTGATGTAAATAATGACAGTAATTTTTATATGAGGATTGTTTTTGTTTGCTTAATGTCCCTTTGAACAGTCTCTTTCTAACACAGGCTTCCTAGGTGGGGTTAGAGAGGGAGAGTTAATGTCCGCTTAAGGTAAGTGATTGTTAAAACTCTTTTCTAAGTAATACTTACTCAATTTTGTATCAGCAGTTACGTTAGTTTCAAAAATTGCTCTTTGTACACGATCCCACGAATTGGTGACCGACACTCGCATTAAACAGGTAACATAAACCATGACGATATACGGACGACTACCTGTTAACGACGACGACGGCATTAAGCTCGCCTATGTAAAAAAAATGTTACTATATTTTTTTTGCAATAAAGATTTTATTTATTTTAGTCTACCTATGGTATTCTCCCTTCTAATTATCATTATACAGGAAGAAGTATTTCGTTTCAACCACTGAACCTTTGCGGCATAGTAAACTACCAGCTGTCTACTACGAAGAAAAAACATACGTCATGTGGTATAGGTCAGTCCAATTGGACATCTCGAAAACTATTTCACTAGTATTGTGAAATTCTAATTATTCTTCTGAATCTTTGGATGTTTGTCTTCCAGTCAGCTTTAATGTATTTTTACTAAATAAAGTACAGACACACGTATGATACGGGTAGTTTGTAAAATTAATTGGCTAAGTTTCAAATGCATCGATGCACGTAGCTGCATTATATCTTAACAAGTAACCAATCCCAACTGTAACCTTACGTGGACTACCGAAAGCAAGACCAATTTATATAAGTAATAATAAATATTTCCATTTAATTTTATTATCGGACAGCGTCATAATTTCGTCCTTCGGATTTTCAACATGTAGAATTTGTTTAGATTTTATTATCTATGCGATTTTGATAACAGTTCGGCAACTGATAACTCATCATCTGTATGTCAAAGTCCAAAAATGTTGTTGTTATGCAAACGGCCTTGTGTTTAACTATTTAAGTTTATGATTATTGATCGGACGCAATAAAAAAAAATCGCGAGTTCGATATAGATTAAATAATCAAGCTATCAAAGTACAATTTAGAAAAACGGGAGTAATTTGAAGTGTAATCTCAAATCTCTATTGCAGCAAGCAATAGAGCAAGTGGACTGCATTAAATGAAAACAACTAAAATTATATTTACACTATATTACCAATCTCTCAAAGTTAGGTTAATTGTTTCAGGCGTTACTTTGCGGAAATCCATATTAAAGGAAATTATTTAAAATTATTTTGCTTATAATTCCCGCTACATTAGGTCGATGAAGGAAAATAACCTCCACCAACATTCAATAACTTGTCTCGACGCATTTTGCCACTTCACGTGTGGTCGCTTCGGCTTCTAATGTAGCGGGAATTATAAGCAAAATAATTTTAAATAACTTCCTTTAAAGCTAGGTTAGGTTAGTCGTTAGGCTGGCAATGTGTATGGTTTAGGTGGATATTCCGACGTTTCAAAAGCCATGGTGTTCACAGGAAGACTGTCTCGTCATAAATCAGTTGTAATCAATAAGAAATATAATACCATTCATTGTTCACAGAAGCAATATTTACGTTAAATTCGAGAGGCAATCGGCAGATACAAATTGATAATTACACATATCATTTTCACCGTTACGAAAATGACAAACTTCGGTGGCGTTGTTGTAGACAAAGAAAGTTTTATTGTAAAGCCTGTCTTTTTACTAAAGATAATGTTATTATTAGACATAACAATGATCATAATCATGCTTGAAACTGATGATGGACTGGATGTTCAGGTGATTTCGATGAATTTTTATATTAGGCACTAATATATTTATAGATTGTTTTGTGTTTTATTTAATTTCTATTTATTTATATATCTATACTAATATTATAAAGAGGAAAGATTTGCATTTTTGTATGTTTGTAACGAGTTGGCTCAAAAACTACTGAACCGATTACAAAAATTCTTTCACCATTTGAATGCTACATTATCACTGATCAATATAGGCTATATAAATTACAGGATAAAAATAAGGATCCTTACTAAAACTACAATAATGTAACCCAAACTTGCCATAAAATGTATTTCATCGCTTTTTCTATAATTCTAAATGTTTAAAAAATAAATATCCACCCGTGCGGAGCTATATCGCTAGTTTTATATAAACGTAAACTTAGGTGGCAATGTTATGTCATTTGTTTCAATTTATTTTTTATCGTCGTCTTTTATTTTTTAAGTAGTGAAAATACAGAGAAGGCTAATTGTTGGTATGTTGATCCCGAACATTTAGTATTTTAGCAAACCAAATAACAGTGCGCTGATTATCCGAACTTTAAAGCTGATATTTGTCGCGAGTTGACATGTACAATTGCCACAATGAGCATTGGTAGAGCAAACGAAATCCACATAAAACCAAGATGGAATCTTATTAAGTGTGATTCGGTCTAAACGTGTGAACACATAATAAACAATTGAATTATTAAATGTAATTATGCTAATAGACTTTATTCATTCCAGCATTTTATTTTTATTTTTTTCAATGACATTTATTCCTCCACTTATAATTCAGGCCCACTTCCATTCCTTTGAACTTTCTTCTCGCACATTTATAGAATCACTCTGTTCTTCAACATGAACATTGATTTTTGGTAGATGATTTCTATCAGTTACAGGAGTTTCATTACGACTATAATCTAAATTAATTAATAGTCTGATGTTTTTTATGTTCATTAATAACGGTGCTTTTAACACCCTAACCAGTAGTTAATACCTAAGCAGTAGTTAATTAAAGTACCAAGAAGTAATAAACACTTGTGTATATTGCATAATTATAAATATAATATATGTTTCAGTCATATTTGCTTCGACGTCGGCTGGACGACCATATCTCTTTGTAAATGATAGAAAGTTTTATAAACAAAACGAAGTCTCTGGCAGAGTTTATTGGGAATGCTGCAAAAGACGCCAATTGAGATGTAAAGCCAGAGTAACAACTATCGAGAAGACCACAGTGAGATGGTTTTTAGAACACAATCACGCATAATTGTCAACGGTAGATATATTCCTGGAGTCTATTCCTAGTTAATATTTTTATACGTAGGTAGTTCTTTTTTTAAAATTATTTTAATAATGTATAATAATAGTGTAATGTTAGTAAATTGATTGATTGATCATTTGGTTTAAATTAAATCTACGAATTAAGAACTCTTAATATTTTATATGCGTATTATTAGTTACTTATTTTTAGACATATAAAGAGTGGTATTATGATGATGGCCATTAGCCCAGAATGCAGTCCCGGGGTAGTGAAGTGACTCAGTCATGTTTCGGGGACAGCTTCGAAGCAGCCAAGACAACGGGACGAATGTCCTCTGTAAATCTGAACACAGGACGTTCGTCTCCTCAAGCCAGCATAATGGAAGTGACTGCTACCCGCAGACATCTGTCTGTGGTAACAGCTGTCTCCGCTCATGGACCACACTCTTAACATCAGTCGGAGTGAGCTCATATAGTATGCTAGGCCAATATAAACAAACCTTGATATGTTTAATTATTTGTGATATACTCTTGACAATTCGAAGTTCTAAAATGCTAATATTGCGACTAAGACCTGAGAAATATGTGTTCCCTACATTTTCTTCTATTTTCAGCAAGATTTGGACTCACTAAGTTCGGAAACAGGTGTATAATGGTAGATAAATATAAATACTGCAGAAATATCAAGATCAATAACAAAACACATTGGGAATGCACCCTGAAGAAAAGTTGCAAATGCAAGAGTAGATTGACCACTGTAGATGGTGTTATTGTGAAATTAGTCAACACTCATAATCATGATTGATTTCCAAATGATACAACGCGGAGATCAACGCCACGTATATTGCTTTCTTTCTTCGTATAAGACTACGTTTACACTTGGCGGCTGTCGGGTCCGGATTTTAATCGGATATCGGCGTCACTGTTCACACTAGTCGGTTGTCGGACCTGATTGAAGCTAGAGTGAAATTTTTCCACTCTACGTGAGGCGATTTATATATCAGTATTTATATTTCTCTTCATTATTTAAATTATTTAAAAACGTAAATTTAGGAAATATTGTATATAATAGTAAATATTCTAAACAGTTTAGAAAATATTAGGTGCACCCAATCCTGAGGCAAAGATTTAGTTTGGGAACATTTTAGAACTTAATAACCGAATTAAGAAATGACGAAATTTTTCAATTATTCCATTCAACGATCTATTGGCTCGAATATCAGTGAGCATAAACTATCAAAATACAAGACTGAAACTTTAGAGACAGCATCTGTACTGAAACCACTGAGTTATCGGCCCAGACATCCGACAAATGTGAACAGCGTCATACTTGCTCATAGACGAGCACGACTTTTTCCGGGCGTAAAGGGCTCGCAATACAGCGACATTTCTTGTTGGCTTGATATAAAATACTCTGCCGCTGGAACATCCGATTAAAATCCGGACCCGACAGCCGACAAGTATGAAGGTAGCCTTAATGTCAAAGTTGAAATTGAAATAAATAATAATATAATTATTTTCAGTAAATATTTGGTTTTTTTTATTGGGCTGTTACCAGAATACTCGACGTTGTCAGAATTGTCTTCGTTATTACATTTTTACTTTGCTAGCGTGTATTCTTTTCAAATTTTAAATTTAGAAGGCTGGTAAAATATTAGACAACCATAAATTATTAATTTGTTTTTTATCTATGAAAATGGCATTACACGAAACAAATGTCCGTTAATTAATTTTACAAGAATTTACTAAAAATCCTCATTTATCAACTTTACATCGGGCAAAATCTTGACCCAACAAAAATTAAACAAGGTGATACTATAGATAGGAAGCGGCGTGAGGGCAACCCACCAGAAAATCTAATGTTAAGTTGCAATCAAAGGTATGCCGGGATGTGGCGTAAAATAAGGAACAAGTCAAGCAAAAACTTAAAAAATAATGCGGCATTAAAACATACAAGAAGCAAAAGGCTCCGAAGAGAACTGTGGATCAATACAATCGTGCTGTTAGACGGTCCGGGTTATTGTGTACTATGTTGATTGAAAAAAAATGTTGCCTAATTATTGACGACGAAACCTTCATGAAGGCAGATTTCAAGTTATTACCAGGTAACCAGTACTATTCCTCTTGGGACATTTCAAATCTCGAATCGGAAAAGGCTATCCCAGTAGAAAAGTTTGCTAAAAATACCTTGTTTGGGAAGCTATATGCCAGTGCGGCATGAAAAACCCACCATTTATCACTACCGGGACAGTAAACACCGATATTATATATCAGAATGCTTGAGAAAGAGACTATTACCATTCATGAAGAAGCACAATTCCTCAACATTGTTTTGGCCAGATTTAGTAAGTTGCCATTATTCGTCTTCAACTTTGGAACGGTATAACACGAATTCAGTCGAGGTAGTGCCTAAGGAGAGTAGTAACCCATTAAAAAATATTGGGCTATATAAAAACTAAACTGTGAAAAACTTGTCAACCTGTCACTTCGTTGCCAGATTTTCAACAAAATGGGTCAATGCACAAAATTGTTAACTGATAATTCCGTGCAAAGTTCGATGAATCACATTAAAAGTGAAGTACGGGAATTTTCTTATCGTTCGTTAAAATAGCCATAAATATTTTTTTATTCATTGTATTGCATATTATATAAAATTAGTCATATAAAGAGTTTTAAGCACTTTGGATTTTTATTTTCTCTCCTGTGGCATGTTCGACTTGCCACAATTTAATAGTGTTCACCTTTTATGCAAATATAAATTTTAATTTGAGAAGAGAAGATTCTTTAGACTAAATGGATAGTGGTAAATCATTCCATTCAGAATCGCTCGAGTTAAATATACCAAAGAAGATATGCCAGACATCAAGAAACTATTTTCACTCATGGAGTAACCCGAAAACGAAATCGGTATACCTAATATTGTACTGTTTTAAAATAAATAGATAAATAAAAGAATTCGAATGCGAGCAGAGATATTCATTTGTTAAAGTTCTTTGTGATATATTATAAATATCGGTCCACTGGTCTAATCCGAGTGGAGCGACAATTGTTCCCGATGTCTTCTCTTATTTTATTTTCGGATGTTAATTATTAAGTATTACCTAAATGTGTGTGGCTTTTTTTTCAGATCCTCCGTCATTCCGCTTTTTAATTAACGCGAAAGGTAAAAGGTGTCTGCTTGTAAATAATGTTAAATTTTTGAAGGATTACGAATACACTGGGCGTTGCAGATGGCGTTGCAGTAAACAGAGAAAAAAATGTCGTGCGAGTGTGATCTCGCTTGATGACGATACCATAATAAAATATAACTTGAAACATAATCATAATTAATAATAATATTATAATTAAATGTATTTTAGGATAATGTTGCGTTATTGTTAATTAAACACGATAGTCCGTTATTAATCACCACTATAACTTTGTAAAAAGTAAAATAAATATAATCGAGAATTGATGGAATATAAAGAATTATAGTTTTTTAAAAAAGAAAAATTGCGTTTCTCCTTTGAACTTATCAAAGTCAATGTTCTTTAATATTTCCTTGACGAGTTTTCTCTTTATGCATCGGTATCATAAAAATCCCATACTAAAAAATATATTCTTTTATATACAATAATTGAAAATAAACGAATTAAATCGTCTTCGCGTATAACGTGTCGCGTTTTTTTTTCAGATCCTCCAGTATTTCGCTTTCTATTTAACGAGAAAGGTAAAAGGTGTCTGCTTATAAATAATGTTAAATTTGTGAAGGTTTACGAATACACTGGGCGTTGCAGATGGCGTTGTAGTAAATGGACAAAAAAATGTCGTGCGAGTGCGATCTCGCTTGATGACGATACCATAATAAAATATAACTTGAAGCATAATCATAATTAATAATAATATTATAATTAAATGTATTTTAGGATAATGTTGCGTTATTGTTAATTAAACACGATAGTCCGTTATTAATCACCACTATAACTTCGTAGAAAGTAAAATAAATATAATCGGGAATTGATGGAATATAAAGGAATATATTATTATTAAAAGAAAAATTGCGTTTCTCCTTTGAACTTATCAAAGTCAACGTTTTTTAATATTTCCTTGACGAGTTTTCTCTTTATGCTTCGGTATCATAAGAAGCCCATACTAAAAATATATTCTTTTATATACTATAATTAGAAATACGTAATTTTCGCAAATAAAAAATTGAAATTTCGCATTTATAAAAAACGCGAATCCAAAATTTTGCATTTATTCGCAAAAATGAAAAATTTATTAAGAACTCAAAATCAATATTCTTCATTATATGTTTTATATAGCATAAGTAGGTACTTATTGGAGGCTAGCATTGTAGTTGTCTCCTATATATGATATTTTCCTCCTTCAGCCTCTGCATCTACACTATTTACTGGAGTAAAGAGGCTTTGAATAGCAAAGCCAGGGTAGCAGTACACTACACAATTTATCTATAGTTTAGCTAGCTTGGTACTAGAGTTATCATATTCATTTTAATTTAAGAAATAATATTACTCATGTATTCGTTAAATAGGCATTTTACATTTTTCTAAAGTGTAAAAAGGCTGCCCTTGTCTTGGCTACAACAGAATTAAGTTTATCGAACTCTTTATAAAGATGTCAGCTGCAAGATTCACTTTATGCGCTAATAAGTATTTTTAGCAAGTTGTAATATGTAGTCATATAACGTGCAGCGTCTGATACTGTCTTTTTTACATGAGAATACTCTCTTTCATATGCTTTCAAGGTATTTAAAAAATATACACCTGCCAAAAATGAAATAAAATAAGGTACCTACTTAACTTATTCACAGTAGGCGCATAAACTTTCTTGGACTTTTCGCTTTAATAATGTAAATAATCGAAATTTCGCGGTTAACTTCTAAAACGTAAAAAATCGCATTTATCGCATTTATTTCCCAAATTTCGCATCTATCACGCCTATTTCGTAAATACGAAAATTACGTATCCCTAACTATAATAGAAAATAAACGAATTAAATCGTCTTCGCGTATAACGTGTCGCGTTTTTTTTTTCAGATCCTCCAGTATTTCGCTTTCTATTTAACGAGAAAGGTAAAAGGTATCTGCTTATAAATAATGTTAAATTTGTGAAGGGTTACGATTACGCTGGGCGTTGCAGATGGCGTTGTAGTAAACAGACAAAAAAATGTCGTGCGAGTGCGATCTCGCTTGATGACGATATCATAATAAAATATAACTTGAAACATAATCATAATTAATAATAATATTATAATTAAATGTATTCAAGGATAATGTTGCGTTATTGTTAATTAAACACGATAGTCCGTTATTAATCACCACTATAACTTTGTAAAAAGTAAAATAAATATAATCGAGAATTGATGGAATATAAAGAATTATAGTTTTTTAAAAAAGAAAAATTGCGTTTCTCCTTTGAACTTATCAAAGCCAATGTTCTTTAATATTTCCTTGACGAGTTTTCTCTTTATGCATCGGTATCATAAAAATCCTATACTAAAAATATATACTTTTATATACAATATTAAAAATTAAAAAAAAAATTCACTTCGCTTACATTTTTATATCTTTTTGACATTTTTTGGGGTTTGCATGTATATTAAATTTTTATAATTTCTTGTTGGGTTCTTGCTCGAATACTATAATATAGTAGATAGTGATAATGACGATGAGCAATCTGAAAATCAAATATCAGATACGAAAGCTAATTTGCTCAAAAAATATATGTCAGAAAAGGATTACCAAGAGATCAAGACCAGTTAAAGTATTGGCAGATTAACAGTAAAAAGTTTGGAGATTTCAGTCACATTGTTCTCACATATTTATCATCACTTGCAGTGCTTGCAATTTTTCAGTGCAGCAGGGACTGTTTATGATCCTCGTCGTAACAGACTTTTGGGGACAAAGCTGCCGAGTTACTCTTTTTAAAATACAATTTACCAATACTTAATTCCAATTATTATTTTTTTCAAGTTCTAACGTTCACTGTGTTTACTCGTGTAATCTAATGTTTACACTCATTTTTGGTTTTCATATTATGTTATAGTTATGAAAGTGATCTTATAACTTTCTATAATATGGAATTCATTATAAAGATTGTTGATTTTGTACCTTTGACTCATGCACTATTGGTATGGTAACCTACTACGATAAATGTGTGCAATATAAAACGGTCAAATATTTGATGAAATAAAAAATACTCTGAATGGAATTTAATAGTTTTTTAATTCTACCTAATCATCTGTATATAGCATTTCATCCTATCTACTTATTGAAAATTAATATGGTAAAAAATCCGTAAAAGATCCGCGAGAAAATGGATTGATATCCGGAACATCACTAATTTCGACATATAGCTGTGAATGACTTGTATTATATATCATATATGTAATTAATTATTGTTTCTTTCAATGTTAAATGTTATATAGAGAGTTCTTTAAACAGATAATAATATATAAGCAATCAAAATTAAAAAATTGACTACAAAGATTTAAGTTGAAAATCAGATTTGCATACAAGTAGCGCCATCTAGTGAAATTTGTTGTAAGCATAGATATAAATATTGCTTTATAACTATATTATTTATTAAGTAATTTACCATGTTTCGCTTGTATTCAAGTGTTATTTTTATAGATACTTAATGTTTCTCTCAAAATAATTAATTGTATATGGGACTGAGTTGCGTAAAATTTATAAATCTGTTTTACAATTGATTAACAGTAGCGCCATCTAGTTATTTTAGGATAAACTAGCAAAACCTTTATTAATAGTATTTAAAATTAAATGAGTAAATCACACACTTTTTATTCTATAGAAATTTAATACGTACTAAATTAGACTTTTTTTAAGTAAATTATTTTGTTTTATTGTTTTATTCTTAGAAACTCAATCAACCCACATTTTTGTAAACGTTTCTGACGCTGTCAATTTGACATTGAATCGCTCGTACGTCAAGTTGCGCCACAAAATTTTATGTTTTGTTTTTAATAAATTTATTAAATATCATATTTATTTGAATTAAAATCAATTACTTTATTTATATTGTGTCGTGAAGTTTATAAAATAATAGTTTAAATTAAACAATGCGTTGTTCTATGTGTTAAAAGTCCTTTTGGCGTAATATATTTAATATTTTTCATATAAAATACATTTTTCTTGATAAACATTGCATTAAGTTATTCTTATTAACCCTTTTGGTACCTAGTTGCATTCGTACGCGTGTGTCGGTATCAAGGTTTATTGTTGAAATCGTGACTGTTTTGTGTGGTGTGATATAAGTAACTGAGAAACTAAATTTCAGATCCTGATGTGGCCCATTTTGTTGCGACTAAAAAAGGTCATCTTCTTGTACATAATGGTTACACGTATTGGCTTAAAAACCGCTTACAATTTGGTAAAAAACAATGGTATTGCTCTTCAAGACAGAAGACTGGCTGCATGGTCGCTATCAACACGCAGCTTCAGAGAGTCGGTGATGTGGTCAAAGTTCTTAGAGGAATACATAACCATGACACTCCCGGTTTCTATAGGAATGACGATGGCACTTATAAAGTGATATTTGGTGAGGAATAAAGGTTTTGGTAAGTTTTTGATTTATTTTGAACAAGTTTTTTTGACAATTTGTGACCAATTAGAGATTTACAAAATTTAGAAAAATATATTTGTATATGTTTGTTGATGATCAGAAAATAAGTGATGTTATCTTTTAAGCTATTAGTATTGACATATTCTTAATAATATTCTGAGTAAATAGAATCTACTTGCAATTTTAATTTAAAATTATATATTACTAAGTTTTTATCACTGTTTCTAATTTTAAATTGAAACTTTGATGTACCCTTTTTTAAAATGCATATACATAGATCTAGGTGTCTGGATAAAAAAAATAGGGACTATCAAGTCATAGTTATTCTCCTGATTGCTGTATATCCATAAAAGTGTAAAAGTAATTGTATTTCCTGTGTAATAGATCACTGTTGAACTCACACCTTTCCCTAAAATAACCACTATCTTTGGACCTAGGGGCTACTCAGGGTGCACGAACTTCGGCTGAAAATATGGACGTTTCTTACTCAGAAACACTTATAGGCCCATAGTCATCAATGAAATTGTGGATTTGACAGTGATGTTACGACGGATAGGACTTATTTTACAGAGGTTTGGCATGACTTTTTATGAGAGGTGATGGATATTGATGGCTTATCACGTAACTTCGGATACGCTTGGGAACTCCCCACGATGTTATGTATGATATAGAGCAACTTTGTTCCCAAGAATGAACATTCTGCCACTGTAAATACACAGACTGTCTAACAGAATCTCAATGATATTAATATCTAATGAATGAATAAAAATAGTTTATTGGCATAAGCACTAAAGTTGTGCGCTTGCTCATTGTTAGACTCTGCAATGGCTTCGGAAAGGCTGACGAGAAGATGACCACAAGAAACCTGACAACTCGCCTTTATTTAAAAAAATTGAATTCTAATTGAGATAAAGTAAATAACAATCCATAAATCATGGACCACAAGAATTAAAATTAGATCAGATTCACGGTGCAACCACACAAGTAACAAAAATAATAATCAGCCCACAATAATATGAAAAACGACACTAGCAAGTAGCAAAGAGCGAAGCATGGCACACAGGAGTAGACCGTCCCCATATATTTGAATGTCACTAAATTTTCTTTTATTACATTGCCTCAGACAATTTTGTATTCAAGCAACATCCCAACAAGAAATTACAAAATTCTAATTTAACATAAACTCTCTTGTCAAAAAAACGTCTTGTAAAAAAATGTGTGCTTCTCTGCTAATACATACCTCATCTTCTATGTCTTCTTTCAAATGGGTATCCAGGCATCTCGTTTACGTGTGCTTTCTCACAAAAGTAATATATATGTATTTTAAATTAACTGTTTTGTAATAGTGAGTAATATTTTAAATATATCTAGACTAGGTTATTTGTATGCGTGATTTAGTTAATGCAGGGTGGGGCACGGGAGTCTCCCACATTTCAAAAGATTGGTAAAAGAAAACTATATGAGATATAAAAAAAGAAATTAACCAGAAAGATTATGTACATTCTATATTATCCTGTTGCCCTAAACTGGCACACTCAAGGGAATTGATTTCTGGTCAAATTATCTGAAATGTGGGAAGTTCCCGTGCCCCACCTTGTATAATGACTAGTTGTGGTTTTTCGTATACCACGATGATTGTTTAAAAAAAATAAAGTTGATATAGTAAACCACAAAAGTCCATTTGATACCTCTTCTTTGTAAGTTATAAGTGTATAAATTAATTGTGTTTTATTAATGGGTATTAAGTTAATATTTTTCTTGTTTCAAACAATTATTATGGTTTTATAAAAACATATTGGTATAGTGTAATAATATTAGTTATATAAGAGAAAAGAGATATATTTATATTTACACATAGATGGTAGAAGGCCATAAATTATATATACAAGTAAAACGATGTTGTAAGGAGAGACTTTCTTGCTCATAAATGTTATTAAATAAACAATTGGTTTATATAGTGTTTTGTTTTGTATTTAAATAGAAAAATACGAAATATAATTTAACTAGATTATTAATTACGTAGTAATCCTTATAAGTCAGGGAGTAATTGTCTTGTTTTTATTTGTAATGATTGTTGGTAAATTAAGAATCATCGTAAATGTTTACTTTTTTTTAGGATTTATTTTTTTGTAATATTATTATGAATAATATTGTCCACTATCGAATTTAGTGGATTTGGTGGTTCTTTATGGGTTTTTTTAGGTGTATTCATTTCTCTACCTCGCGTTACTACCTCAATTTTTAAGTACTTAATACTATATTTGTAATTTATTGTATATTTGATAATAAAATGTATTATTTAATTTTTGTTTTATGTATCTATAATGGGAGAGAACAAAAGTACAGTATACAAATAATGAGTTTAAAAATACATATATATATTTTTATGCTATCTGTACTAAATGTAGTGTCATAAAAATTTTTCAATTCCAGATATGTACTTTGTGCCGTCAGCAAATTTGGGCAGTCAAGTACTTATTTACAAGAATTATAAGTTTTGGATGAACAATCGATTAAAGAACCGATTAAGTTGGGCGTGTAGTAATCGGAAGAAGAGCGGCTGCACTTGCAGAGTGTTGACGTCCGTCGATGGTAAATTTTTAGGGCTTCAAAGTGGGCATAACCACGCAGAAAATTGGGACCCTAGTTATAACACTGAAGAAATATTAAACGTAGATTTTAAACAATTTATGACGGCGTATAATCAGTTATCTTTTTAATGATTCGGGATAGGATTCGGCAATCTTGGTTTTGATGTACAATAGTGGTGTTGAGGCTGCATTAAGTCATATACTATCGGGTTGTTAGTGAACAGTTTTGAATAACTATAATAATTAAATTAAATAAATATATAGTTGTGTTTAAGTTTTTCCAGAAGTACCAACCTCAATAAAACAAGTGATATATGTTCGGTGTAAACATGAAGCAATGTATATATGTCTAAAAGAAGCCTTATCTAAAGCAGTTTAGGCTTTTCCAAAGTTTTTATGGACCACAACGAATTTTAATAAAACTAAGCGAAATATAACGAAAAGGATTACGTTCTTCTTCATTTTGCTTGATTTTGAAACATCCTAATATGAGATTGTTTTTTTTTTTAAATTTCGCTAACAACTCGTATGAAATTTAGAACAGTATATTATTTTGGTCGCAACTCCTTAATGTAGCCTCGGCATTATAGTAAAGTGTTTAAAGGTTTTTTATTTAATAAAATGGTCGCTCAATGCACAAATCTTTACATATTTGTAATATTAAATATAATTTTACAGTAAATCACCAAAAATCTAGATTTTTATGCATGTATTTTTCTTGAATTTGTCAATAAATGTCTAATTAAAATCCTTTCCACTTTGTACATCCAATTAGCACGAAACTATTGAATCAAAATTATTCTATCGAACATATGGTTTCTAGGGTTACTGTAAGTACTTAAAATTGAATTTTTGTGATAATTTTTGCCCTATGTAAAGTAGTTAAACCAATTTCACTGTTTTTATAATGTTTTTTTAATAAAAAAGTCTAGTCAGTAAAAATTCTTTCTATTAATAAATTAATTTTTTTATATTAAAATATTACAAAGAATCATTATTGTTTTTTATTTATACGCCTTTTTGTGATGGTAACGTATGGTCTCAAGAGCCGGTATTTCAATACTTACTACATATATACATAGTACTATAACAATACCGTCTGATTGGAGATACCGGCTCTTAATTTGAAACAATTTTGAATTAACATACTAGTGTAATTTCTAAATTAGAATTTTCTTTTCAGAAACGAGTGCTTATGATTGGGCCAACGTCTACTTCAAGAATCTGGATGAGAAGTACGAATGCATAATCTGCCGGGATGAGATACCCAAGGCCCATGATGAAGTGGGGAAAGATCTTGCGGTCCATTTGAAAATTAAACACAACAATATGTTTAACCTGCACCAGAACCACTTGCAAAATAACCCGGTAGCCCAGATTGAATTTATGAATATTAAAGAGCTTACTGAAACTGTCGAAACAACGGAGATGAAGAAAAAACGCAGGAGACCTAATGTTACTTCGAGTAATCCTGACAAACTTATCTTAGGTATGTGTCTTTCATTATTCAAAATAGAGCTTTTAATAATGAACGGAGACCAATGCCATCACAAAGACATTGCATCTTCATCTCTTTTGGTATCACCTTCTCCATCCAGTGTGAATTATATTTCCAATCATTTGTGTCAGCTATTAAAACAAGTATTTCTAAATGTAATATTTTCATAAACATATGGAGCTATTGATTTTCACTAATCCATATTTTCATAGTAGATTTATCAAAGAAATCCCAATTCAACTTGTATATAGTTTATACGTAATTTACTTCGGAAACTATGGTGGTCTTACCGATATTAAAAATTTCCAGATGGTAAAAAAAGAAGTTGGGTTTGGAAGTATTTTGAACGAGTGTCAAATGTGATATTCCGCTGCAGTTTGTGCCAAGCCGGATTATCAATAAAGGGCTTCAACACTAATAACATGAATCGACATATACGTACGAGACATCCGGATGTGTTTCAGGAAGAAACTATGAAGAAGGATTTGGAAGGTCCGGAAGCAACCACTGTTAAGCATGTCGATGAAATGTCTTCTGCTATGGGAAGTGAAGATGAAGGTTTGTAAGAATAACTATTAGAATCTTGTTAGTTTGTATTGTCAAGGTTTTAATCCTATAGGAATAGATAAGAACAGTGGATTACTACACGCTCCTGTTGCTTCAATTTCATTTGTCCTGACTTAATTAATATTCAAAATCACACTAGAAGTATATGATATGGCATCATCTATGGTGATAGTCATATAAAAAATATTTAATATAATTTCAGTATTAAGTCCCAAGTTGCGCCGAAGTTGGATTTGGAAATATTTCATTCGGGTGTCTAACTCGTTAGCCCGTTGCAAAGTGTGTCAGCGGTTGATATCACACGGCGGTGGAGCCACCGGCAATATGAACAGGCACATGAAGTTGCGGCACAACACCACATGCCCGGACGCTGCCATCACTAGCAAGGACGAGAGTGCTTACGAAATTTTATATGAAGAGGAAATTATAGACAACGAAGGTAATGCAGGTTAATTACTTGCAGTTTTAAATCGTTAAAGTGACATTTAAGGATATCTAGTTATTGTTGGATCCATAATATTTCCAACGGAATTCTGTTAAAATAATTAATGTTTTTATTATATTTTCTGTCACTTGACTCTGTCGGTTGTTAAGCTTGTGTCTCCCACTTTATAAGGTGTTGTTTTTCCACAGAGTACGACTGGATATGGAAACTATTCAACGATGACGACGACAAGTATTACTCTTGCAAAATCTGCCATTTTCAGTGCACTAAAAACGAGGATATTTCGAAAACTGCTAGCGGCATCATTGTGCATTTGAGGAATGAGCACGGGGTCATATCTGGCAGTCAAATTATATCGACATCTGATTGTTCTAGCGATTTGGCCATTGTTGACGAGTGTACCTCTGCTGTCGACTATTTGAAGGATGCTCAAGTCTTGGCCGAATAGAGCTCTCCATAAAACTACGGTTATGCACCACATCCGATCGTTTACTTGTTTCCGATTTGTTAGTAGATGGACTTCGTTGATTTTTATTTTGGTTTCACGCTTTGTACTAATACAAAATTTAGTTAATGATTTACCGAAAATCCACCAACAATTATTAAGAGGTTCATATATTACAAAATTATCAATGATTACTTCAAACCTGGAGTAAAAACTTTCGTTTGTAGAATTCATGAAGATATATTGTAGGAATTAGGCCTGCGTTATTGCATCGATCGAATTACTATTTAGAATGTGCGATAGAAGTTTTACTAGCGCCATCTAGCGATAACTAGTGGAATCGCGGTGCGATTAGATGGACATGTGGTTTATTCATTTATTAAATTTACTCACATAGTTGTAATTATGTTTATACTATAATAAATAAACTATAAGAGTTTGTTACTAAGAGCAATAAATTTCGCATCGTGTATTGAGGAAAAAAAATGTTGGCAAATGTTCTCGAATATTTTTTGTTTTATAAATATTATAATGTTCGGCAACAGAACCTTTTTTTTTTTCGGTTTGTTAAATTAGTTAATAAAATTATGTTAGTATAGTGCTTTATTAAATTAACTTTTACCCATTGAAGTATGATGTCACTTATCGCTGACCGTAGGCTGCTTGCTATGCTCTGGCAATTAATAAATCAGTATATATATATATATATCTATCTATCTACTAAATCAATCAATGTGAATATAACAGCCAGTATGACAGCATTGGGTGCTAAGTGATAGGCTCCTGTCAACGTAGTGATCTGAGTTCCAAGTTTAATTTTTAAAACTCAATTATCCCTAAATGACAAGGCTTGGAGTGTTATTAGTTCAGCCCGTCACCGACAGGTTCGCATTGTTTCAGAAACTGACATTTACATAAGAGGTGAAATATTTCTTAAACGATTCACGAATGTTTTTACCCTAAGAATGCTAATAATAGTATACCTAAATATATATAGATAAGTAATTTAATAAAAAAGCTTGAATTTGAAAAGATTCACAATAATATTATAGGTTAATTAATTAAAAATTCATATTATGAATCTTAGAACAGATTTTTAAGAAAGATAGTTTGCTAGTTGAGGTTAGATAATTATTTAAGAAATAAATGGCTGAATACTCGGACGTTTATTAATCTGTTGGCCTCTTTCGCTTTCTATATAAATGAAAGAGACAAAACTTGTTTGCAAAGTCTGGCTTCAAATTAATGTAACTTTTGAGTGTTTGGCCATTAAACTAAGTAGTGTTGTATAGTTTTTTTTTTTTTTTTTTGGCGAAATAAAACTTAGAAAATGTTTTGACTAGTTTTATTTTATACAAACGAATACATTTTTCATTATGTAAAACAAAGTTTTATACCTAATGTAGGGTAGGTACAGTCGAACAAATTAATTCGCGTGACCCTTCTTAGTACTAAATTCGGGACTTGGTATGAAATTTTTCGATTTCCTATTTTAAAATCAGACGCACACGTAGGTAGCAAACAAAAAGCCGCTAACTGACAGTGCGGATAACATGTAAGTTAGTTTTTTAATTATTATTATTACTTTACAGATAACCCAGTAATTACAATAATTCTTAACTTCTACAATGTTGCAAAACAGGTCTACGAATTAATCTTGCTCAACTAAAAACAAATTAATATATATGTTTTAACTTAAGTTCCGAAGCCGTTAAAATTATATTTCTTTTCTTATAAATAAATTATTAATGTTCTCAACATATACTTTTCAATACTAATTTTTAATAAATCAAAATAATACAAATTATATTATTAATATTATATTAAACGATTTAATTTGGCAAAAAAAAAACAATTTTTTGTTTAAAAAAAATAACGACATATATAATTAATCCCTTTTGCGCTCTTAGGAATCAAAATCAAAGAGCTTAAAAAAAACTTATTTTTATTTAAAATTTAAAACAAATTTCAACTCTTAATACAAACACGCCTATATTTTTATATTCTAGACAATATAAAAATGTTATCTTAATTTACTAACAAAACATTTCCAAAACTGTCAACAATTTGGAAAAACATGACTGTAACACTACGACAAATTTTAAAATGGCAACACTAGTAATCCGTTAGGGTAAGCGTTGTCGGCCATCTTGGTTGCTGGAGTTAAGTTGGTTTTCGGTTAGCAGTGCGTGTTTTAAGTGTTTTAATTGTTTTATATTGTTTTGTGCCTTGTTCACAATATTAACATGCTTCTTAATTTTTAATGTATTAAATAATTATTATCCAATAAAATAATTGTTTTACATGACTCATTTTTCTCTCCCAATACAAATGTTTTAAGATAATTTGATATTTAGTAATATTAACATTTAGTACTTGTATAATAGTAATATTTAAAACACTTTAACGTCATTGTTGCAACAAAAACTCAGATTATCTATAAAGTATTTCCGTTTTAAGGAAATTACACCTATATTGATATTTTATCTCATTTTTAGTTCTACATTTGAAAATCTTCACAGTTATCGTATTTACAGTAATCTCGCTGCAACCACAATGACAGAAACTTTCCAAATGTCAGATTAAAAGTAATCAAAATGTGTACGAAATAAGCCCAATACTGTTTTAAATTAATTAAAATACGTCTGTTGATGAAAATAGGTCTAAATAAATAATATTCTTATTTTAAAAAAATATAGACAATCTTGAGTAACAATAGCAAAAACTGTTTCAGATATTTTTGATTATGTAACTTTAATCCGGGAACAAAAGCTTCGAAGGAAAAGAGAGGTGGAAAAGATGAGGTACGAGCGAATACGTAACGACCCGATCAGGTACGCCGAATTGAAAGCTAAAAGGCGACAACAAAGGAACGCGCAGAAATCATACGAAATGTTTAGAAATTACACAGTGGAGTTCAGAACGCCTCGGAGTACCCGGTCTACTTGGAATCCTTCAAGCGCAGTGTGAAGAGATGGCTCAGCAAACCCGCGCACGATTTCTATACGCGGTTAAAACTGCTTCTGTGGCTCTCTAGGAGGTCACGGTAAAACAAATATGCTGTATAAAGCAAGCGGTTTCATATCAAATTAAACTCGAGCGTCGTTTCTAAAATGTAACTCAGCCGTGAGAAACAAAATAGACCAATCACACGCTAAAAATTGTTGACTAAGTTTCGACCAATGATAATGATTCATTGCAACTGTCTACTGTCACCTAGCTGTCATTACGTTCTGTTACTCGCATTTATAAGAACCAATCGTTACTTATTAATGTTTGAACTGAATATCTTTGATATATAAGTATATGCAAAATATTATTATTTTATTTTGATTACTGCCTAATGGTTGCCGTGTTTAAACTTTATTAGTAAATAATTTTTACTACATAATATGGAATAAAATGTATTTAACACTAGATTTACCAGCTTAAATATACCTATTTCTACCAAAACCAAAAAAGTATATATTTGTTACAAATATATATAAAATAATATAAAATTCATAAAACTAAATCTTCTGTTATAAATTAAAAAAGATTAGAAGAATTAAAGAAAATGTTAGATGCAGTAGGAATTTTAATTTGATCTTGCAAGACCAGTCATTTTGACTGGTCTGGTAAATCTAGTGTCATTACTGAAGTGATTACAGGTCAAACTACACTCGAGCGTTATGTTTGAAAACGGGCCTTTATTTAGTATTTCAGGTCTGAGTGTAATGTGTACGTTGTCCTTATTATGGCACCTTAAGAAATGTCATTAGCTAGTACTTACATTACATAAGTGTTGATCTGTTGGAGCAAAAATGGCCAATAGGTTGTTGCTGTAGCTGTTAAAAATTGTGTTGTTGTGTATTTTAAATGTTAAAAAGACATTCAAATTAGATAAAAACTCACAAAAAAAAAATTGTCTTAAATTAAATTATTACTAATAACAACATTATTATTCTAGTCTTTATAATACTAAAAAAAATATTACAATATTTCCCCTTTTCACTCCTATTTGAATTTAACAATAGCGAGAAAAAAAAACATCTGACGGAAATTGTTCTCACCGAGATATAAATTCAAAAACAAATGAAAAAGAATTTACGATTTTATAAAAGGACACACTTCGTACGACACTAAATATACAAGATGATATATTAAATGAATGAATGAAATGAACAATTACGTTATTTGGGAACATTATTTCATTAGTTTAAAAAGTCTTTTTGTGTTCTGCTATCGCGTTCGCTTTCCATCCGATGTTTCAAAAACGTAGCTAGCAGGAGAAATATTGTAATAAGTCATCTTAAAATTAACACGTAATTAACACTAGAAACACGTTTTACGAGTATTAAATATAATTTTGAGGTATTTTGTACTTTAGTTATAATTATCACTTGTGATTTTATTTAATAAAAAAATGTAGAAATTCATTGAGTTAAATATGTATATAAAAGAGAAAGAAATATATTGGCTCATATTGATTAAATGGTAATGCTAAAAACAATGCTACTAGTAAACACGTCATGCCACGGAGAATGCTAGTGACAGACTAAACTGCATTGGCCCGCCGGACTAATAACGTAAGTGTAAATACGTTCTTTGTCATCTCTAATATACATATTCGACTCAATGTATAAAGTTTAAAAAATATATTTTGAGTAGTAGTTTTATAAATAATTTTCAAAAATTCTTCTCGTGATAAGTAGTTCAATTTTATTAGCTACGACTAAAAATATGTAATTGTATTTCGTTTTCGAAAAATATCTAAATATTTATTAATTAATCTAAATAATCTTTGGATTTCATCTTTGTAATCCATTAATTATGATAATTAATTTTAAACAAAATATACAGAAAAATCTTACATAATTTATAATATACCTAAACAACATTAAACATATAATTATTTATTACAATAAAATAAAAATTAAACAAAAAGAAAATTGTTAATTAAAACAAAAAACAATCATTAAAAAAATCTGTATGAGTCTTACTCTATTGTTGATTTTTTTTTCTATAAAAATAATTTAAATTCGGTCTTGAAAGCTCTATTGTAATAATAATCGCTTTTAAATTTAAAAATTTAAAGCCTTAATTTAAAATTTTCAGTTTGCACGATTTGTGTGCTCTGATTTTTAATTTTCGACACTTAAAAATATTTTGGCAAATTTCAACTAAATGCTAAAAACATCTAAATATATTAAACCCTTTGAATAAAATTCTTGTCGGTCATTTACTTCGACTTGGTTTAAATTATTTCACGCGCTTTATGACCACCATGTTCGTAACGTTAGCCGCATAGTATTTTAAATTCATTGAGTTAGAATTCCTCGACAACAGCGACTGAATCAATCAGCTAAATACAATTATAAAAACTATAATACTACGCATGTGACGAACTATCCCCAAAGCACAGATATCTTTTAAAACAGGTAATTTTACTCGAAATATTAATAATTTATTTATAGCATTAAAAATTGTGCTTGGGATATTCTGGTTGGAGAATATCTAACTTACAACAGGCGGTTTGGGTCCACAATTATGTTGCCCCTGTATATAAATTATGCGTCCCCTGTAAGTGTGCAGGGCAGCTTTGCACCACGGCCCTCTCGAGCACCTCCATCGTATCTTGCCGTTCCTCGCGCACCCGTTGAAGCGAAACCGAAACCCTCCGACGTTAATGCCCATCTTGCCTTGCTTACTCAGACAGTATGAAGCGAAGCCTTCGAGCCCCGTTCCAATTAATCCTACTGAAACAAAAACAATTATTTTAGTAATAATAATACTAAATTGTTTAGCCTAAATATTTTTTTATCAATTACAGTTAATTAAAATAATAAAATACATATGCATTAAATATATTTTTTTATTTCGTATACCTACTGTACAAAATACAATTCTTTGACTTCATACTATTATATATTAGTTATCATGTCAAAAACCTGGTGAGAATTCAAATTGAGAACAACTTTAATACAAAAAATAGTGAATTTGTTACCCGAAGTATTTAATTGGAAATGTATGTCAAAACACTAATTATTTCCTTCTTTTCAGTGCAATTCAGCCTATCAAGCAGAGGCTATCCAGTGGTCCAAATCGGCGAGTACAGGTTCATAAAACACGAATCATACAAGAACCGTATTCGATGGACGTGTGCTAAGCGTTTGACCAATGGATGTAGGGCAAACTTGACCACACTAGACAATGCAATTGTACGTACTTCTTTCAATCATAATCATACATGATATTGGAAGAAAATTCAAGAAAAATGTGATATGATTGTAGTCTTGGAATATTTCAAGTTATATATACATTTTTGATATAATTTCCTTTATATAAAATAAAACAATTCGTTACATAAATTCCAAATAAATAATATATTGTAGTGAAAGTGAAACACGGTGTAACCATTGTTTACTACAGTATGCAAAGTGCCTTACTTAGATTGTAAAAATAAGAAATTAGCATTAACCAAGTTATAAGTATTAGAGATGAGAGCTTTCAATCGAATTTCCAAAAAACATCAGCCTGTATCATTAATAATTGGTGCCAGAGCATAATTTACATATTAACCTACTATAAAGACTGCCAATAAATATTTTGTTTCATAACCTTTGTTTTGTTTTCTATCACATTAACTGCCTTGTAGGTAACGTATATAATAGATTTAATTGTTAAATTATCATTATTACTTAGATTTTTGGTGAGCATGTTTTATTGAACTAAATTAATGGTTTTAGACTTCGTGTGTTTAAAGCCGCATAAAAATCAATGGTTGTGAATATTTTTAAGTTTCACG
The DNA here is from genome assembly GCA_028551675.1 of Tineola bisselliella. Taxonomy (NCBI): domain Eukaryota; kingdom Metazoa; phylum Arthropoda; class Insecta; order Lepidoptera; family Tineidae; genus Tineola; species Tineola bisselliella. The sequence continues at coordinate 29,307 of JAPWLS010000061.1, read as the reverse complement.
ATAGAGTCTTCAATTGTGATGACAATCGCAGTACACTTCGCGAACGCACGCCAGCAGCGCCATCGTGTTTTGCCATTCGGGCCAGCATAGTGTTTCATAAATCGATAACTGCCGATCAATAAAACCGTTTTTCCATTTATTGTGGAAAATCTAGCTTCGTCCTCATTTCCTGAAAATAGATGATTATTTGGCTTTCATTGGTGTGTAGCTCTATCTATCAAACATCAAATGGTGTTTAGATAAAAGAAAATAAATTTAAAATAATCTATTAAGTCATTTATTATTAAATTAATACAATAAGTGAATTACAACTATATTTCTTAAAACTATGTACCACAATATGTTAACATATCTTACTTGGCTGTAAGCAGGCAAAACTAATACTAACTTCAGATTGTGTGTGACAATATTTTTTAACGTAACATTACACAGTAGAATAAACTAAACTTTAGGATCCTCTTCTGCCGGTTTGCTTTCCAAAGATATATTGAACGTATCTCTGGACAATTTCTCTTCGTCGACTTCCGCAGCCGATGTGATATTCATTTCGTCTAGCTTCAACGTATCATCAAAATGTGAGACCACGTCAATCTCTTCGTTACTGCTGTTACCAGATTGTGCAATTTCTGTCGTTATTGGATCAACCTGCATTTCATTACCGTCAGATTCGTTATCAACCTTTTCTGGAACGATCCTAGAATCATTTTCGGTATGAATTGAGTTGCTAGTCAAGACAATTTTGTTAACATCTACTTTGCCCACAAAGTCTATAACTGATACGGTTTCTACAGTTTTTGTATTCTCTTTCTCTTTCTGCGATTCGTCTTCTTCGTCATCGGTAATTAAATCTATGGGCTCTTCTACCCTTGCAACTTCGATCACATCGTCGTCATCCGAATTGTCATTTATTTCAGTAATTTCATTTAAAGGGTTTGTATTTTTAGAACCTAAACAGAAATGACAAACTGTTATTATACAGATATATTCATAATTTTACTTTAAAATGTTAAATTTGAAGCTCACTGGATTTAGAAATGAAATATGATAAAATTTAAAATTTATAAATCTCATAAATAATAACAAATAGTCAAATAAAAATATTAATCAAATGTTTCCGGGTGGCAATGTTGTCCAATGAACACGACACACTTGCTCGATAGCATTCGTATTTTGGCGTTACAGGCCGGCTGTGAATAGCAATTTACGCAGAGCCACGTATTCCTTCTTCTGTAGTAACGATAACCATTATGGATCAATAGATCTCCTCCGCGTCTAGTTTTTTTCATTAAAAATCCTGAAATTAAATTAAGGTTTTAGTGTTATTGTTATTGGTCAGATTATTACCGATGTATAAAAAAATTAATTACAATATTCAGGTCTTGACAGTTTGTCCTGATTGCACAATCTTCACACATTAAACAGACAATCAGAATGTACATCCCTTTCTATTACTTTTTTTTTATTGATAGCCCAGCATATGACCACACTCGGCCTAATGCTAGAGTGCAGTCCATGAGTGGAGACAACTGTTACCATAGACAGATGTCCGCGCGCAACAGTCGACCCCGCTATGCCGGCTTGAGGAGACGAATGTGCTCTGTCCAAATTGACAGGGCACACTCCTCTCGTTATCCCGGCAACTTCCAAGCTGATCCCGAAACGCGATTAGGTCACTTCAAGGGTGTTCCGCTTGAAAGTGGTGGTACTTCTCCAGGACAGCATACTGAGCTAATGCCATCATTAGTCTGCCTACCACACTTTTCCTCGCCATCGCCAATCATAAGTTTATATCCAGCAACAGTCAACTATTTTTTAAAATATAATCATAATATATTAGTACATATTTCGACCGGCAATAATACTCGAGACCTCGGCACAATAGATGTCAGTAACTTTATTATTAAAATTTGTGAAGAAACAATGTTCATTTTATTTTATTTTTTAAACAAAAGATAACACATATATATCTAGATATACGTATCTCAAATATAACCAAACGAATATAGCTATATTATATATAGCTCCCCGAATACGAACATTAACCAATACAGCCAATCAGACAAATACGGCCTAAAATTAATAATTATGAAATTGTCTGAAGCACTCTATACATAAGCCTGGCCGTCCTGGGCAACTCTCGCAGGCAAATAAAGTTAACATTCTTTTTTTGAATCTGCTCCAGCAATGGGCACACCGTCTCCTTTTAGTTTTCCCCTTCGAGTCTTTTTCTAATTTTGTAGGCAAATGTACCTTCCTTCCCTCAATTTCTAATTAAAGAGAACATGGGATTTGTTATTGTTTTGTTTTCAAATAGGAAACTCAATCTGGTCTCCGCAAGTCAAGGCCAGAAGTATTGTTCAATTGTGTCGTTTTGCAATTCGTTGTAAGTTACAGATGAATGAAGCCAAAATAAAAATGCCCACAAACACAAGGAGAAATTTAATGAAATTATTTATTCTGGATACTGAGAATGTATAAAAAAAATATATAAATTCAATCTAGGCTAATAACATACAATTGTTATTTTTTCAATTCAAGGTTGTTTATTAATTATTTCTACTGCCTGTTAGGTACAGTCAGCATTAAATTTATGGGACAAACAAAGTGTTCAGTTAACTTTAAACAACCTATTTTTCTGTTATTTTCGAAACTGGAGCGTATTTATTATAGCTTATATATGTGAGAATAATAAAAATTACATTCTGTTATTGACAATTTTAAGTTAACGCATATTTTCCACAAGAAACACGGTATTGCAAAGGTTTGTGGGCATGAAGCAGGTCTAATGAAATTATTTCAGCATGCTCAGTCATGACAATGAAGGCTTTACATCCACTTTTGTATTGAGAACATCTCCACATAACCTCGTTATTACTTTTTACACAAATTCTTATGTAAGGGAATTTATTGTACATCAACAAAGGATATTTTCTACCAGTGGGAATCCAGTGAATTCCTATAAAAAAATTCACTGTTTAAAAAATCACGATTTTTATATTTCACATTTCTACCTGCGAGCAAAAAAAAATAGGCGACCCATAAAATTGCCTCCTGAGTGTTGTTTAGATCACATTACAAGTTTTTTTGAACTTTTTGTGTTTAATAAAAAATGAGAATATGATAAACAGAAAACCACCTTTTTATGATGAGAAATGTACAAAAAAATAATAATATAACTATTTCATAACTTCCTTTTGACAAATATTTTGATTACAGCTAAATTTTTAAGGTGACCTAATTTTTTTGCTCGCCAGTATATTAGCTATGCTACATTAAGCTTATGATATGATCTGTAGGAATAGAAGAAAATAAAATTATTTAAACGTCAGAATTCGGCAACAAAATATATTTTTATTATTTATTATACTCGTAAATGTTAGCTAAAATTATATTCTGATCCATGAACCGTCTGAAAAATAGTATGGCGGTGGTCCATGATTATGAAGCAGGTTTTTTGTTACAATTGTCTCATAGTTCTCAGACGTGATAATGAAAGCTGCGCATCCAGTGTTGACTTTTGAACACCTCCACTTAACTAAATTATTAGTTTTTACCAAAAATCTTTTGTAAGTGAATTTCTTAAACATCAACAATGGATATTTCCTACCAGTGGGGATCCAATAAATTCCTATAAAAAAAATATATATTCCATATTTCTGTTAAATAGTACCTCAATTTTCTTCGAAGCATAACAAATTACATAAAAAAAACACAATTCAAAATTTATTGATAAGTTTAATAAAAAATATAGCAAAGATTATAGATTACAAAAATTCAAACTTAGCACAAAGTGGTTCGTGGTTGTGTTGCGCACACACGACAATGAAACCAGAACGGGGATCTTGAGACGTGGAATACAAAGCCGCTTTACATCCTTTATTAGTATTGGAGCATCTCCAATAAATTCTTCCAGATTTACCAGGACGATAATTGTATTTGTAATTTTTATATAGTAAAAGAGGATTTCTTCTTCCAGATGGTATTAGGTACATGTCTGCAAAATGTAGTCATTTTATTCATCATAATTGTGTACCCTAACAATAATCCACAACCAAGTACTGAGATCGATCAAAATGAGAAAACCACTAGAACGGGGTTGGTGCCAGGGTTATGTCGAGGTCCCTCAGAATGTACAGCGCGCATACTAGGATGTTGAGCGTATGCTAAAACAAAGTTAAACAATAAGAAATGTGAGGCAACAGATTCGGACGAAGATAGCGAGGCTTAATGAACTAGTGTGAAATAGCCATGCGTCTCATAAAACCAATTTTAAAGTTTTAAATTTCATATAATTTATTAAACAATACATTAATACTAAAGAATTAACAATGATATTTAAAGAGAAATCATACCGTACAATTTTATAAATTCATTTTTCGATCTCAATTTTTGTTAACAATTCTACGTCTTTAATTAACCTAAATACTGTTTTTAATACTTCCAGTTTCAACAAATGGCTCTTTAATAAACCTTCCCTGCTTGTAAATGTAGGACTAGACTCTATGTTGTCCTACAAGAAAACTACCTACCAATTTTAAAGTCTGACTGCATTTCAATTATTCATAAGCATCCCATCTTAAGGGCACCTTAGGTTTTCTTGGTGTAAATTTGACTGATGGAGAATGATTATGTTCTAAATTAATAATATGAAAATTCGTGTACGGATTATCTCTACTCGATGTCAAAGCAGCTTTACAACCCAAGCGTCTTTTGTTACATCTCCAATGTACGGTTGATCCATTATTAACATTACATGTGACTGTAAATGTATAATCATTGATTTTGAGAGAGTAATTCTTTCGCGCTTTTATCAATTCGATTTTAACTCCTGAAAATTAAGAAACGATAATTAAAATTATTTGCCCTGAGGATTCTAATAAGAAAAACATTAAAATATAATTACTATGAAAGCAAATTGTTAATAACTTGTAATCGGTGCTTACGTATTGATTTCCATTCCAAATATCTTCTATTACATTTAGCATTTTCTTAATTGAATTTCCATTTCAAACCAATACCCATATAACTCAAATCACCTGCAGGTTTGGAAAAAAAACAAAATAATTATATACAGATATATATTTAAATAAAACGTAATGCAAATACTTTGTGCTCTACTATATTATTATTTATTATTAATAATTAATTTCCTTTAAAATAATAATACTAATACAATTTAAAAGATAAGAGACAAATTTAGAGCAATTGCCGAACTTATCCCTAAAAATAATTTCTTCCTGATAATTAATTGTCATAGGAGAAACAATGGTAGTATCGGGCAATGCAATTTAGCAAGACTATTTTATTATTTATTATCAACTATACGTTATTATTAGACTTTAAAACACCTTATCCGACTTACTGTGACTTAGAATTATAATTAAACAAAAAAATCAGTGTCTGTAATACATATATCAACATTTAGAACATAACCACTAAAATTGAGTTATAATGAGCCACAGACGATAGGTTAATTTACCACAGAAGGAAAAAAGCCATGGCATGATTAACATAGACGTATATATACAGTGCAATGCAAAATGCAAACAGTGAAAACACGATCTTATCTTAACATAATCCATTGTCCAGTTTTCGTTTGATACCACGATGGTGGTTCATGGTTATGCTGTAAACTAGTAACAAAGAATTCGCTGTACGGGTTTCCTTTTAAAGATATCAACGTCGCTTTGCAGCCATGACCTTTCTTGTTACACTTCCAATACAATTTATTATTGGACTGACACGTTATATTAAATAGATATTCATTCACTTTAATGCTGCGATTCTTACGTCCTTCCAGTACGTCAATCTTCAATTCTGTTCAATAAGAAAAGGTTTATATAGCTACTTTAATACTCACTGCCGTCTTTACCAACTTCTACGCAACCCAAAAAACAACTGACCACAGCAACGGCCATGCAAAATGTACTTTCTAGTTACCATTGAAAATAATACGAATAAATTAAAGTTCGGTTTCTTAATAAATATTAAATATAAAAATAACGGTTGGTGTTCAGAGGAGACCTTACACGTGTAAGGGTTTCATACAGAAAGAATTAAAATACCAGCACCAGCCAACCGATATTCACCGCACTGGAACTGGAGCTCCATCAATTCACATTTTGAAACACTCTCTCTCAAAACTTGATATCCCCAAATTCTTTTATTTGTAACTTTGGCAATTACGATTGGTTTTTTTTTGAATCGCTATACCTCGGAAAGTACACGCCTTAGTCAGGTGGTGTAGAGGAGAATTCTGTTCAAAAAAGAAGCTTTTTCAGAAGATAACTTTTTTTTTTCGAAACTATAAATAATATATTAAGATAAATAAATAAAAAACTATAAAGAATTAAAAGTTATGTAATTTAAAGTTTTTTCAAAGTCTGAAATGTATCCATTGGCCGCTTTTAGATTTATACCATAATGGTGGTTTGTGATTATGATTCAAATTAATAACACTGAAGTTGCTGTGTGGGCGATCCTTCATAGACATCATCTTCGCTTTGCAACCGAGACCTTTTTTATTACATTTCCAAGTTAGCATACTATTGTTTTCATATACAATATTAAATACATAATCGTTGACTTTTATACAGCGATTCTTACGTCCTTTCAGTATATCAATTTGTAATTCTGTCAAATTAGAAAAAAATACTTTTGTAATGTCATTCAATTCCAGTTTCCGATTTCGTAACTAAATCTCGGATGTGTATGGTATATCTCCCTGAATTCTATTGTTGAATATATATTGAATATAACATTTAACTTCGTTATATAAATTAAATAAAATTATTATTATTATTACATATTTATTAGCATCAATCAATACACCAGCATTATTATTAATACATGACTTTTTTTTCGAAACTATAAATAATATACACTCGAGAGCAATGAAATCGCACACCCCCTTGTTTATTAGTTTTGTTCAAATTATTTCTTAAAATTCTTCGGTATTTAGTAAACAAAGGTATGTTAAATAAAAATACACATTGTTAGCTTACTAATGCCATAATAAAACAATAATTTACCTGGAAATTACACCCACAAATATCAAAATAAAATTCCGCGAATTAATTTGTTTCAGATAGGTACTACTTGCACCCTTTCAGACAGGTATAAAAGGGTTAATTAAATTAATTTCGTAATTATTTGTGCATTGAACTTTAATGTGATAACACATCTTGTGATTACATACGGAAAATTTGTAAAAACATGGACACTACACCCGCAGAAGCTGCTCAAGTTATAGCCTTGCTGGAGGCAGGACAAAACCAAAGCGAATTTAAGTCGATATTCAGTTCGACGCGTATACCAGAGGTTTCGAGAGACAGGGGGCTATTGTCGGCGACCAGGATCAGGTCGTCGTCGTACAACATCAGAACGTGATGACTGCTTTCTTGTGACGAGATCTTTGCGAAATCGACAGCTGAACGCGGTTGAAGTACAAGAAGTACGCAATGTCAGCATAAATCGGTGGACAGTCAGAAGGAGATTGGCTGAAGCTGGATTGACTGCAAATCGACCAGCAAATGGTCCGAAATTGACCACAGCCCACCGACAAGCCCGACTTCAATTTGCCCGAGAACATTTAAATTGGACGTTCGATCAATGGAGGTCAGTTATGTTTTCTGATGAATGCAGAATGACTCTACATGGCCACGAAGAACGCTAAGAGTCTATAGAAGGCCATCAGAGAGATTTGCACAATGCTGCTTAAGCGAACGTGTCGCTTATGGTGGCGGATCGTGTATGTTTTGGGGTGGCATAATGCTCGATTCTAAAACCGACATTGTCTTCATTATTGGGGCCAATGCTGGATTTAGATCGAGAGGATTAACTGCTCAGCAGTACGTGGAGGAAGTTCTCGAACACCATGTCAGACCGATTTCATGGCTCATGGGGAAAGAATTCATACTAATGCACGATAATGCCAGGCCACACGTCGCTGGGACAGTTCGCGATTATATGGAAGACGGCAATATTAACGTGATGGACTGGCCAGCTCGCAGTCCCGATATTAACCCAATTGAACATGTTTAGGCCCAGCTTAAAAAGCGAGTAAAGGCAAGAAGTCCAGCTCCTGCACATCTCCAAGGACTGCAATCAGCCATCAAAGAGGAGTGGAACGCACAGGAATTGATAGTAAAATTAATACGGTCGATGAAAAACAAACTAAGAGCTGTAATTAGAGCTAGGGGAAGTAACACTCCATATTAATAAAGATTTTATTGAAAATTTCATGTTTCATTTTAATCCAATGTCTTGTTCCTTAAATGCAATAGTCGCAATTTTACTTGTAAGTTTCATTTCATCTCCTAAAACATCATTTTCAGCATTTTACATACTGTTTAGTGGTATCATTGGAAAGATAATGAATTAAGCTTTAATTTGGCATTACAACTTCTTAATTTTTTATCAATATTATTAAGAAAATCCAGCTTTATTTGTAAAAATCCGGGGTGTGCGATTTTATTGCTCTCAAGTGTATTAAGATAAATAAATAAAAAACTATAAAGAATTAAAAGTTATGTAATTTAAAAGTTTTTTCAAAGTCTGTAATGTATCCATTGGCCGCTTTTAGATTTATACCATAATGGTGGTTTGTGATTATGATTCAAATTAATAACACTGAAGTTGCTGTGTGGGCGATCCTTCATAGACATCATCTTCGCTTTGCAACCCTGACCTCTTTTGTTACATTTCCAAGTTAACATATTATTCTTTTCACGTATAATATTAAATACATAATCTTTGACTTTTATACAGCGATTCTTACGTCCTTCCAGTATATCAATTTGTAATTCTGTCAAATTAGAAAGAAATACTTTTGTAATGTCATTCAATTCCAGTTTCCGATTTCGTAACTAAATCTCGGATGTGTATGGTATATCTCCCTGAATTCTATTGTTGAATATAACATTTAACTTCGTTATATAAATAAAATTATTATTATTATTACATATTTATTAGCATCAATCAATACACCAGCATTATTATTAATACATAAATATTGTAATTTAATATAATCTTTATTTACTTAATAATGAAGTGGAAAATTATAAGTACTCTAATTATTAATTATTATACCGGATAATAATTGGTGTCCCACGTCTTAACATAAACCACGTCGTATATCGAGAGTTATGTTAGCAGTGCCAATGCCAATTTTGGCCTAGTGGTTGAGGGTGCCGACTCGCGGTCGAGGGACCACGTGTTCGAATCTCTCAAAAATTAAATCAGTACCAATGTAACTTTGTTATACGTACTTTGGTCGCTCAATGCCTATAGTGTAATAATATAGGCACAACAAAGAGTGGTAGGCAGACTGATGATGGCATTAGCCCAGTATGCCGTCCTGGGGAAGTACCACCACTTTCAAGCGGAACACCCGTGAAGTGACCTAGTCGCGTTTCGGGATCAGTTTAGAAGTAGCCGGGATATCGAGAGGAGTGTGCCCTGTTAATTTGGACAGAGCACATTCGTCTCCTCAAGCCGGCATAGTGGAGGCGACTGTTGCGCGATAACAGTTGTCTCCACTCATGGACCGCACTCTAGCTTAACATCAGACGGAGTGTGGTCATATGCTGGGCTAACAATAAAAAAATAATTAAAAGATTACAATTTAGTGTGTAAAGCGGTACTTCCGGAAGGAGATTTAAATAAAGAATAGGTGTCCGTCCTCAAGCAATTTCAGGGTTATGTATCCATAAGGCTCTTTTTAACACTAAAACTACTAACCGGTCAATGTGACCGACTTCAATAATTCTTCTTCGTAAAACTTTTATGTAAAACCTTACCTACTCATTATTTTTTGTAAATACATAGTCGTTTACTTTAATACTATAATTTTTACGTCTTTTGGCAATTACGATTGGTTTTTTTTTGAATCGCTATACCTCGGAAAGTACACGCCTTAGTCAGGTGGTGTAGAGGAGAATTCTGTTCAAAAAAGAAGCTATTTCAGAAGATGACTTTTTTTTCGAAACTATAAATAATTATTATAAATAAATAAAAAACTATAAAGAAATAAAAGTTATGTAATTTAAAAGTTTTTTCAAAGTCTGAAATGTATCCATTTGCCGTCTTTAGATTTATACCATAATGGTGGTTTGTGATTATGATTCAAATTAATAACACTGAAGTTGCTGTGTGGGCGATCCTTCATAGACATTATCTTCGCTTTGCAACGCTGACCTCTTTTATTACATTTCCAAGTTAGCATACCATTGTTTTCACGTACAAAATTAAATACATAATCGTTGACTTTTATACAGCGATTCTTACGTCCTTCCAGTATATCAATTTGTAATTCTGTCAAATTAGAAAAAAATACTTTTGTAATGTCATTCAATTCCAGTTTCCGATTTCGTAACTAAATCTCGGATGTGTATGGTATATCTCCCTGAATTCTATTGTTGAATATATGTTGAATATAACATTTAACTTCGTTATATAAATTAAATAAAATTATTATTATTATTACATATTTATTAGCATCAATCAATACACCAGCATTATTATTAATACATAAATATTGTAATTTAATATAATCTTTATTTACTTAATAATCAAGTGGAAAATTATAAGTACTCTAATTATTAATTATTTTAATTAATTTTATATATATTATTAAATAATTTTAAGATTTTAATATATATTAATTTTAATTAATTAATTATTATAATTGGTGTCCCACGTCTTAACATAATCCACGTTGTATATCGAGAGTTTGCAGTGCTAATGCCAATTAAAAGATTACAATTTCGTGTGTAAAGCGGTACTTCCGGAAGGAGATTTAAATAAAGAATAGATGTCCGTCCTCAAGCAATTTCAGGGTTATGTGTCCATAAGGCTCTTTTTAACACTAAAACTACTAACCGGTCAATATGACCGATTTCAATAATTCTTCTTCGTAAAACTTTTACGTAAAACCTTACTCATTATTTTTTGTAAACGATTCTATTTTTTACAATTTTGAATTATATTTAATACTTTGCAAACATAAGTTATCCGGTTATTTTGACTGGTTAGTAAAAATACGTCGTATTGACCGGCTGGTAGTTCTAGTGTTAATGCCGCATTTTTTACTTCAAGCGTTCATTTTAATGACCTGTTACACTAAAGGCTAATCGAGTGTTGTAAGAGAGATGTGAACTTTTTCTAGTCGAATACTTCAGTGTCATCTTTTAAATGGACCCATCGTCCGTCTCTGCTTTTACACCATAACCCCGGTTTATGATTATGTTGGTAATTATGAAAGTTATAGACGCGGTACGGTTCTTCCTTGAACGACGTCAATGTCGCTTTGCAACCGAGACGTTTCTTATTACATTTCCAATGCAATCTATTATTACTTCGATGATTCATATTAAATACATAGTCGTTTACTTTAATACTATAATTTTTACGTCCTTCCAGTAGTTCAACCTGCAATTCTGTCGAAGAAAAACACCTTTGTAATTGAATTTGGTGATATCTAATTTAATATTTAAGTTTAAAAATAAAATAAGCAATATTATTGTCAGTTTATTTTTATACAACATTATTTTACACATACTTAGTAAACGAAATGGCAAATTTATTAATTAATAATTAATAAATAAAGACATGTAATAGACGAGCAGCTGTTTCAAACGGTATTGCCAATAGCATTTTAAAAAATCCCTACATTTTGTACTATTAATATGACCCTTGGAGATTGGAAAACAGAGAGGCGTTTTATTGGAAACACCGAAAGAAAACATGTAATAAGCTTTATGACTTGGTCTTTCACTCGTGACCACTTAACACGAACTACAGTGACAGACAAATCTCCCAAAGGGTACGCAATGACGAGACTATGTAATAAGTCGCGTACATTAAACATTTATTTTAAATCGTATTTATTAAGGTCAATTCTAATTAAGACATTAACAATATATATATACTATATTGACATATTTAATTAATAATTTAAATAGAACTAACGATATATCTTTTACATAGACAAGTACTAGAGCATGTTTTTTATTTTTTATTTGGAACTTTTATCTGTCATGACATATAAACCCATAGTGCAGTGCCTAAATCAACAAAACTTAAAATTAAAGGAGAGGGATTCGCTGATGTCGATTCAGCCAGAATGGTCTACACTACCGACATGACATCTAGTGCCTTGTCTTCAGCGCTTCCCTCATCCCCTGGCTTCGCAAACACTCATTAGAGCGACTGCCTTAACCTTTTTTTGTTGCGGCACACTTAAACGTTTTTAAAATTTGGCGGCACACTTAGGATTTCGTGGCGCAGTGGTTGAAAATCACTGCATTAGAGCACGTTATATATTACAATTTAAATACCAATGCTCAAACTCATAACACAATGCAGAGATAAACGCCTTGGAAGCTTACTATACTGAGCTCAATATTGGACTATGAAACGACAAATTGAAACATGTAAAATTCCTTCCTCTAAGGCAGCGGTTCTCAAACTTTTTTGGCGAAGGATTAAGCCTTAATATAATTATAAAAAACTGATTTATATGTATTTATGAATAATCATATTGCAATGTAATATTTAGTTGGAATATTTAGATGTAACCTTATAATCTCCCTTTGGTAGGTATTTTTTGCAGTATTTTAGCCCTAGGGTTCCGCGGAACACACTTTGAGAATGGCTGCTCTAAGGTGTAGACAAAATACACTCGGGTATTACAGCAGGGACTGGATAACCCAAGTTTATACTAACTCCATCCTGATTACGGATCCAAATAGGCGGTTTATGGTTGTGATTGGGATTCATAAAAACAAAATTATTGTAGGGATCCACTTTAGTAGTAGTTAAGACAGCTTTGCAACCACCTCGGCGGAGACGTCCGCATCGCCAATAAATTTTATTCCCATTATAGTCTTTATATTGCGAATAGAGGTAATTGTTTAGTTTCAACATTGGTTTTTTCTTTCCTGGTATTAATTGCAAGTCGTATACCTTTGGTGTTTGGTTCACTGAAAGAAAGGTGAAATCCATTTTCAGATACTTTATCTTAGTAGCTACGGACTGAAGGTAAATGTAATTCAGGTGGTAAGTAAAAAAATAGTCAAATATTTAAACCTTGTATTAATAAATAATTACTCTTCTTAACTATTGTACAAACGACAATCTCCAAATGGATACAGATTGGATTTCGGACTGGAAGAAACAATTATTAGAAAGAAATAACTAGATTCTTATCGTGTCTAAGCTGAGGCATGTGTGAAAGGGATGCAGATATCTCCTTTGCCGTTCACGACACCGCGATCGTTTCTCTTTCTATCGCTTATATACCTACAAAAACTGTATCCATTTGAAAATCGCTGTGTATACTTAATTTAAGTATAAAAAGCCGACAACAAAAAAAAAATCAAACAAACTTAAAGGAACTTTAGATCTATTAACAATAAATAATTATAATAATTTTAAATGCCGGTGTCAATTTAAAACAATTGCGTATCGAAATGTGATTCGTTATGAGCGTTTTTTTAAATGAAATAATCACAACCGAAGCATCTTACTGCAAGCTTTCCTTTATTCCAACTAAAATATCTTTAATGTATAATCTATTAAATTATAAAAGAGATCGATGCTGATATTCACAAAAGTTTCTTAGCGTAAGTAATACATTGAACTGTCAAAGTGATATTTGTATTATAAACAGTTCAAAGTTTAACTGGTACGAATTTGTACATACTTCCCTTCTCTTGTAACCCGAAACAGTGGAGGCTCATGGTTATGCTGCGATAAATTAGGCGTAACCACACTACCGGACGTTATGGCCGAAGCCCTGCACCCTCGGAGTCTTCTCGAACAATACCAGAATATCCTTCCATCTACGTTTTGTTTCTGATAGTTAAAAGTGTATCCGCAATACGATAGCAATGGGTGTTTGGCCCTATTTGTATAGAAGAATGATCCTACAAAGGAATTTAGTAAATTAGCACTTTTTTATATTTATACCAATTATTGTGATATATTAGGATTATTTTTAGGATATAGTGAACCCCGTACCTTTAAGTTTAGTACCCTCACAGAGTCCAGCATCATCGAGAAAATAAGAAAATTTAACACTAGATTTACCAGCTTAAATATACCTATTTCTACCAAAACCAAAAAAAAAAGTATATATTTGTTACAAAAAATTTCATAAAACTAATTATTATGTTAAAAATTAAAAAAGATTAGAAGAATTAAAGAAAATGTTACACGTAGTAAGAATTTTAATTTAATCTTGCAAGACCAGTCATTTTGACTGATCTGGTAAATCTAGCGTTAATTTAATAAAATAAAATATAGGTACCTAATTTAATTTTAATGGAAGTAATATATAAAAATTTATTGTGTTGGTGATTCATGACTATGTATAACTGGAAGTGGATAGCATTTGTCGTCGTCGTGGTACAAAAAGGCCTTGCAGCCCTTCTTCCTGCTGGAACAGTACCACAGTGTTGAAGCATTCGCCCGAGTTTTCTGATAACTGTATGAATAACCATTATAAATCATAATCGGATGTTTCCTGTTTGGTGAGGAAACGAAGATCGCTAAAATTAACAGAAACTCGTTAATTAATATAAAAATTTTAATTTATATTTTATAGAAAACGACAATTATAAATAATACTAATATTTGTTACAAATAATATATTTATAAATTTAATAATAAACATTTTTAACAAAGACAGTTCCCCATCTAATGATAATATTTTTAAAAATATAGCCATTTAACAAAAGCAACTATATAACAATTCCCGTGCTAAATGCAAAACGGCGAAGATGTCAAGGGTCTGTTGAAGTCGGACTCGAAACGAAAGTAGCTCTATAGTAGTATTGTTTCAAAGAGGCTTTTACAATCAAAATTGTTCCTGTATTTTGCTGATATTTCGAACTAGAGACCCCGTCATCTGGTAAACCGATTGAAAGTCTATTTCCTGTTACAATCTTTGCAAATACAAAACATATGTTTTCTACACATTTTTCTTTTACAAAAATGACAAAATGATAATGTTTTCACATCTTTCTTTCTTGGACACACGTAACATCGAGTCCTTTTTTTAAGAAGATTTTTTTGCCTCATTGAATCTAATTCCAAATTAGGTTTGGCAGCTTCCAAAAATTTCAGATGTACTCCTTCCGGTTCATTCCACCAAGCTAGTCCTAATTCAAAAAGAATTACACAAATTATCATTTTTACTAATTTATCAAATAAAATACGTATTAAATAAATTCATATTTTTATTAATACAAATTTAAAACGATATTTGCGACAACATTATTTATGAAACATATTAATGTTATTGAATGAAATAAGTAAAAACAAAAGTGAAGTATAGACTGAGTGTCTGTGTGGTGCAACTCGCGCTGGACTAAAGAACCTAACCTAAAAAATTCCGAAAGTTCGAAAAAACGGTTTTTTTTTATAAAAAAAAAACAATGACTCCGATCAGAAAAAGTTAAATTAGAAAGTTGTAGGTATTAAAAAAACGCATCGATTCGTTTTTGTTGAGTTTAATTCAGTTCATAACTTTTCGAGTTATTTTTAAAAAATCATCGAAAATTACCATTTTTAGTTTTTATAATAACTTTTTTATTTTTGGTTTTTTTTTTTGAAATTCACCAAAAAGGTAGGTATTTACTAGCCAAGTAAGATCTTTTTTGTAAAATTAAAAAATATTAATTTTTTACCGAGATACATCGATTTTTCGAAAAAAAGGTGCCTTTGGAAAATGGCCACTCAAGTCCTAGGGAAGGTCATAGAAAATCGTCCGGGTACGCATTTTCTTCGTGAAGAGTTGTACTTTCATACTATTAAAAAAGGTAATCGATTTTTTAAATTTATTTATTTGATTGATTTAGCTGCAGTTAATAATGTTATTAAAACAAAAAAATGAAAAAAATTTGGTCCAAAAACGTCATTTTTTAAAAAAAGGGGATTTTTCAAAGTCATTTTTGGGACTTAAAAATTTAAAAAATCGATTCCCTTTTTTAATAGTATGAAAGTACAACTCTTCACAAAGAAAATGCGTACCCGGACGATTGTCTATGACCTTCCCTAGGACTTGAGTGGCCATTTTCCGAAGGCACCTTTTTTTCGAAAAATCGATGTATCTCGGTAAAAAATTAATATTTTTTAATTTTACAAAAAAGATCTTACTTGGCTAGTAAATACCTACCTTTTTGGTGAATTTCAAAAAAAAAAAAACCAAAAATAAAAAAGTTATTATAAAAACTAAAAATGGTAATTTTCGATGATTTTTTAAAAATAACTCGAAAAGTTATGAACTGAATTAAACTCAACAAAAACGAATCGATGCGTTTTTTTAATACCTACAACTTTCTAATTTAACTTTTTCTGATCGGAGTCATTGTTTTTTTTTTTATAAAAAAAAACCGTTTTTTCGAACTTTCGGAATTTTTTAGGTTAGGTTCTTTAGTCCAGCGCGAGTTGCACCACACAGACACTCATATTCTTTTTTTTTTCCTATCGCAGTCTGTGTCCAATCTCGGTATTTGCGGGATAATAATATACTAAATTTAAAAAAATTCTATGACGTTAATTATGACGCAAGTACCCAATCCCGCAAATAACGCACCCGTAATCCCGCAGCACGCGGGATTGGAGAATGATGCGGGATTGGAATTTGGATTGTAGGCCCTATGTCAAACCGCCAAAAATTCACCATAGGGTCACCAATATAAATAGATGTAAGATTTAAACTTTAACGTAGAGACCAGTTGCCAATCTATGATATTGAATAGGAAAATGGTTGTGACGATTTCCAATCTTTAACACTGTCTTCATATCGGGGGCAACAAATACAAAAGCCTTGCATTTTGATGTGCAGCGAAACCTTGCGCCTTTTTTCGTATGAAAATGCAGATTGTAAGAGTAGTTATTAAATAGGAGAAGTGTTTTTCCGTTTGCCAATGTTATTTCTAGACAAGAGAGAAAATAACTATTAATAAATTAGAAGTAACCGTGAGTTTATCAATTCGCTTCAATTAACTATACTTAAAGATCGGGTACTACGTTCAAAAAAATTGCATTTGTTTTACAATTTTTAATGTATTTACATTATTAAAAATAAAATTCCACGTGAAATAATTTAGTAATTTATTTATTACCAAAATCTCCGTATATTATCCAATTAGATATTTTTTTCTAATTAGAGTCATGAAATGAAATTATATTTAAGACTTCAGCGTTCAAACTTCCCATGTTTTTTCAACATTACGTATGTCGTATAGGGATTTAACCCTTTTCTATTAGTTTCAATGCGAAAAGCTTTCAAGCCCATCTCACAATTCCGATCAAGGAGAAAAATTAGGAGATGTTGTTTTATAAATTCTATACAACGACTGCAACGACGGAATTCTTTTGCAGCCTCGCTTTATTAAATGATCAAATTCCTCATGATAAATCGTTTTGACGTCAGCACTGCGATCCCGTATGCGTATCTTACATTTGTTAAACGCAAAATAAATTTCGTTACCAATATAATCTGGTTTGCACAATGTGTGCGGAATGTCGTTCAAGACTTTAAACCCTGAACTATCCATTATTCTGCTTCCTTGACACGAACGGTTGACGCATCTCCAAACAGTGGAACCTTTAATTCTTTGCCGTTGTAAATTGAATCTGTATCCAGAATACAACATCATATGACCTCCTCTCATTGATCTGACGTATTGGATACCCATTTGACCTAGAACAAATACGTATATTTAAAATAATACAGCATTTTGAAAAAACAAATATCATAATAACAAAAGAATTTCTAACATTCCAACTTTGGTATGTAATCCTTCTAATACTTGTAGATGAAAATGAATTAGAACCATAATTATCTATTGGATTATTTATTGACACAAATATAATTTGAATTTAGAATCTGATCGAGAGAACCAATTCCAGTTGATAACTCCCGCGCATGTGCAGACTACAGCATTTCAATAACTTCGGAAGCTTACTTCTGTACATTCAGTTGGCTATCCAAAATTTCTAAAATCTTTCATATCACAATTAGCTTGCTTTAAACTAGGTTCATTCATGTTTTTTAATGAAAATACTTTATATATTGATTTTAATTTACTTTACCACCATTCCAAGTGTTTGTCAAACAATTTTACTTTTTTGCTTCCAAAATTAAAAGGATCATGTATCTGAGCAATTGTCGTCAAGGTCAAAAGTTCAGTTAGGTACAGTTGCTATAGTCTTTATTGTTAAATTAGTCATACATTAAAAAATATTTTACAGTCTAGTCTTTACGCCTTTTTAATACCCTATACTCGTTAACCTAATAATAATAATAATCAAGTTAATGTAATCAATTAAGATAATTATTTCGAATCACAAAAGAAACAAAACTATATCACATGATAATTTTATTATTTAATTTTTTTTATAAAAAAATAAATTAAGAAATTTAATAAATGCTCATAATTAAATATTATTTGCGAATGCATTATGGATTTATGTTGATATTTTATATTGTAAATGACCATTTAAAATAGGAATGAAAAAATTTAGAACAAAATTTATTCGAATATAAAAATGCAAGAAAAATCATCAAAATAAAACGTAACGTCTAACATCACATTAGGTATTTCTACGACTCTTGCCTTTTAAATTATACAATTTCTTTAAAGGAGGCAATCGCTTGCCATACCCTCTTTCGATTAAATAACTAAATTCCTCATTATAAATAGTTCTAATATCTTCATCACAATTATGAAGTCTTATTTTACATTTATTTAATGCGAAGCATATTTCATTGCCTATCGGGTCTGGCTTGCATATTGTATGGGCTTTTTTCTTTAACATTTTAAACCCTGAGTTATCAATAATACATCTGGCTTTGCAGGAGCGGTTGGCGCACCTCCACATGGTCGACATGTCCTGTCGTTGCCTCTTGATATTGTATCGGTATCCAGCCCATAGCAACAGCTGCCCGCCTCTTTCCGATCTTATGTATTGTACACCCATTCTTCCTAAAAATAATTAAGCTATTATATTAATTATGTAAGCATTTGAATTTTATTTTGTGTTGAGCGTAACATATTTCTAAATTAAAAATAATATACTTAATTTGTGTAGGCGCGAAACGTTAGGGGTTATTTATTATGGGTACATACTTATATTTACTATATTCATTTTTTCGAAAACTAACAAACAGGAAGTATTAAATTTGCGATTATATTACTCATAAAATATGTCAAGAATTTTTATAAAGAAAACTAATGAAAGTGTTATCAAAGGGATCGAAATGACCCCTTTGTAAACCTAGTGTTAAAGATATAAAATTATTGCGTCTTGAATATTAATTCTAATATTTTCAGGGTTATTTTGGTATATGTTGTTTGAATTGAATTAAATAAATATATTATTTTTAAAATAATTTTATTTGTATATTTAATTGCAGACATATATAAGAATCATAATAAAACATTTAAATTTGTTACAAAAAGAGTAAATTAGTTGTAAAAACTAATAATAAAATTAATAAAAAATATTACAGTCATATAACGCGAGATCATAAAGTTTCTTTTTTAGATTTTATTCATTCATTTCAACTCATACACGTAATCCGTCTTTTGTTTCTATCATATATAAAGCAACTTATTGGCAATTGTTTTAACAATTCAAAATTTACGAAAATTAATTTTTATATTGTACAAATTTTTAATAGGCGGTATTCTCTTCAAATAACCTCGATTAATCAGATCCTGGAACTCTTCCTGATAAATCACCCGCACATCGTCATCCGTATTTTGTAATCTAATTTTGCATTTATTTAATGCGAAACAAACTTCATTGCCGATCACATCTGGCTCGCAAACGTGCGGGTAGTCATCAATTATTTTATAACCTGAACTGTCAACACAACATTTGGCTTTGCATGATCTGTTCCGAACACACCTCCACACAGTGGATCCGTTTTTGTGTTGTCTCTGCAAGTTATATCTATATCCATCTCGCAGCATCAATTCTCCATCTCTTTTCGTTCTAATATACTGGATGCCACCCAGTGGGTCTAAAACAACAATACATTTAACGGTTTAATTCGCTTATTAGTTAAATCTGTAGGTAGGTACCACTATTAAACATTTTTGGGGACACATCATATGATTTGTAAAATAACTAAAATTTACAGTTATAAATCATAATATAATTTATTTTTAGGTTATTATTACAGTAAGTTTATTACAAAACTATTATTGTTAATAAAATATATACAAAAATAAAAAGTAACGTAGTAATTAAAAAAAAAACAATACCTACCGCTACTCTAGTTATTGGTTATACAGTAATCCCCCTTATAACACGCTATATTAGATCCGCGTTATAGGAAAACGCGTTGTACGAGCATTCTTGTATAACGCGTTATATATCAATGATTCACGTTTAACTTTTCTCGTTAAAGGGGGTTTAAATATTAAGGAAAACCATGTTATGAACGAAATATGTGTGTTTTATTAAAATCAAATTAAGAACATTTTAAATAAATAACTTATACATACGACACTAAAAATAGTTAATTACAAATAAATTACATAATTCCATAAAGTTATATAACATGTTTATTCGCT
Organism: Tineola bisselliella; assembly: GCA_028551675.1. NCBI lineage: Eukaryota > Metazoa > Arthropoda > Insecta > Lepidoptera > Tineidae > Tineola > Tineola bisselliella. The sequence continues at coordinate 8,710 of JAPWLS010000061.1, read as the reverse complement.
ATCGGAGCCATCTGAAATAATGTTCCACCGACATCTTTTTAATAGAATATTCAAACGTTTCACCATTTGAATTTGTGTTATTTTCGAGCACTTTCGTATTCAGCTGAAGCGTGCTCTCCTTGAGCTTGAATATTATGCAACGAAAACCTTTTCCGAAACCTATGAAACCAGCCATTGCTACCGACAAAATTTGACTTTGGCTCCTCTGAAGAAACAGCCTCCAATTCCTTCAAATGATTAAAAATTTCTTTTGCTCTTGCTTTTATTAAACAGCTACTAATAGGAATATCATTTCGATTACAATCTTCTATCCAAATCATCAAACATTGTTCTGTCTTTGTTACTAATGAATCTTTAACGCGTGAAGATTTACTTAAGGCCTGCAACGACTGACACATCGCAGCCTTTCTAATTTTGCTCTCATTTTGCTTAATCGTTCGTATCGTCGACTCGTTTAGCTCCATATCCCTTACTATTGCTGTTAATTTTTTGCCATTATTTAACTGATCCAAAATATCAATTTTTTGTTGCAGAGAAATAAATTTCCTTTTCAACTTAGGTTTTATTTCCATTTCACTTGTCATGGCTGAGAAAGAAATATTTTATTTAGAATAATAATTATAAAAGTGAAATTTCTACACCTTTTATTAGATATACATGTGTATATTCAATGTTCTTATAATACAATTCAAAAACTAAGAACACAAATTTAATAAAATACTTTATTTTATAAGAACACAATTGACACTATGTACAAACGTACGAGAATTAATTATGAACTGTACAAACATGCTTAGAAGAATCAAATAAGCTATCTTAAGTTAGTGTATTGGTTTTATTATATATGCCAATAATACTGAAATTCTAATACATGTGTCGTATTTAATAACTACACTTATACGAATAATACTTTCTAAGATCAAATTTAATGTTGCTTCATAGAAACAATTACATGTGGTATAATATGTAATTCATGTCATAGAATTACCAAAAGTATATAAATACAAAGCTAATATAGATCTACCTAAATTGTTTAACGATGATTTTAAATTAAATATAATACTATGTTTTCTTCATAATACAACTTTGTAATGTATGAAGCGTTAACATCTGTCAATTTCGTACATTACAAATAACACTTTGTCACATATACATAATATGATTTTTCTTAACATTGCACCTTGAATATGTACACTGGTTAGCTGGTACATAATGCCAACTGCATTAAGCTTGTATACGTACCATTTTTGTGCAATAATAGTTTTATTATTATTACCATTATACATTAGACAGTTTATTTCTAAATCTATACAAATTATTGATTTTGGGCACGCGATGTCCGAGACCCCTTTTGAATATGTGACTAAACTCCTCTTCGTATATCGTCTTAAGGTCGCCATCGCAGCTTTGCAAACGTACTTTGCATCTGTTCATAGCACAATAGATCTCATTCGCGATCAGATCTGGTTTACTAGGAAAACCATGTTATGAACGAAATATGTGTGTTTTATTAAAATCAAATTAAGAACATTTTAAATAAATAACTTATACATACGACACTAAAAATAGTTAATTACAAATAAATTACATAATTCCATAAAGTTATATAACATGTTTATTCGCTATCGGAGCCATCTGAAATAATGTTCCACCGACATCTTTTTAATAGAATATTCAAACGTTTCACCATTTGAATTTGTGTTATTTTCGAGCACTTTCGTATTCAGCTGAAGCGTGTTCTCCTTGAGCTTGAATATTATGCAACGAAAACCTTTTCCGAAACCTATGAAACCAGCCATTGCTACCGACAAAATTTGACTTTGGCTCCTCTGAAGAAATAGTCTCCAATTCCTTCAAATGATTAAAAATTTCTTTTGCTCTTGCTTTTATTAAACAGCTACTAATAGGAATATCATTTCGATTACAATCTTCTATCCAAATCATCAAACATTGTTCTGTCTTTGTTACTAATGAATCTTTAATGCGTGAAGATTTACTTAAGGCCTGCAACGACTGACACATCGCAGCCTTTCTAATTTTGCTCTCATTTTGCTTAATCGTTCGTATCGTCGACTCGTTTAGCTCCATATCCCTTACTATTGCTGTTAATTTTTTGCCATTATTTAACTGATCCAAAATATCAATTTTTTGTTGCAGAGAAATAAATTTCCTTTTCAACTTAGGTTTTATTTCCATTTCACTTGTCATGGCTGAGAAAGAAATATTTTATTTAGAATAATAATTATAAAAGTGAAATTTCTACACCTTTTATTAGATATACATGTGTATATTCAATGTTCTTATAATACAATTCAAAAACTAAGAACACAAATTTAATAAAATACTTTATTTTATAAGAACACAATTGACACTATGTACAAACGTACGAGAATTAATTATGAACTGTACAAACATGCTTAGAAGAATCAAATAAGCTATCTTAAGTTAGTGTATTGGTTTTATTATATATGCCAATAATACTGAAATTCTAATACATCGGTCGTATTTAATAACTACACTTATACGAATAATACTTTCTAAGATCAAATTTAATGTTGCTTCATAGAAACAATTACATGTGGTATAATATGTAATTCATGTCATAGAATTACCAAAAGTATATAAATACAAAGCTAATATAGATCTACCTAAATTGTTTAACGATGATTTTAAATTAAATATAATACTATGTTTTCTTCATAATACAACTTTGTAATGTATGAAGCGTTAACATCTGTCAATTTCATACATTACAAATAACACTTTGTCACATATACATAATATGATTTTTCTTAACATTGCACCTTGAATATGTACACTGGTTAGCTGGTACATAATGCCAACTGCATTAAGCTTGTATACGTACCATTTTTGTGCAATAATAGTTTTATTATTATTACCATTATACATTAGACAGTTTATTTCTAAATCTATACAAATTATTGATTTTGGGCACGCGATGTCCGAGACCCCTTTTGAATATGTGACTAAACTCCTCTTCGTATATCGTCTTAAGGTCGCCATCGCAGCTTTGCAAACGTACTTTGCATCTGTTCATAGCACAATAGATCTCATTCGCGATCAGATCTGGTTTACTAGGAAAACCATGTTATGAACGAAATATGTGTTTTATTAAAATCAAATTAAGAACATTTTAAATAAATAACTTATACATACGACACTAAAAATAGTTAATTACAAATAAATTACATAATTCCATAAAGTTATATAACATGTTTATTCGCTATCGGAGCCATCTGAAATAATGTTCTACCGACATCTTTTTAATAGAATATTCAAACGTTTCACCATTTGAATTTGTGTTATTTTCGAGCACTTTCGTATTCAGCTGAAGCGTGCTCTCCTTGAGCTTGAATATTATACAAGGAAAACCTTTTGCGAAACCTATCAAACCAGCCATTGCTACCGACAAAATTTGACTTTGGCTCCTCTGAAGAAACAGCCTCCAATTCCTTCAAATGATTAAAAATTTCTTTTGCTCTTGCTTTTATTAAACAGCTATTAATAGGAATATCATTTCGATTACAATCTTCTATCCAAATCATCAAACATTGTTCTGTCTTTGTTACTAATGAATCTTTAACGCGTGAAGATTTACTTAAGGCCTGCAACGACTGACACATCGCAGCCTTCCTAATTTTGCTCTCATTTTGCTTAATCGTTCGTATCGTCGACTCGTTTAGCTCCATATCCCTTACTATTGCTGTTAATTTTTTGCCATTATTTAACTGATCCAAAATATCAATTTTTTGTTGCAGAGAAATAAATTTCCTTTTCAACTTAGGTTTTATTTCCATTTCACTTGTCATGGCTGAGAAAGAAATATTTTATTTAGAATAATAATTATAAAAGTGAAATTTCTACACCTTTTATTAGATATACATGTGTATATTCAATGTTCTTATAATACAATTCAAAAACTAGGAACACAAATTTAATAAAATACTTTATTTTATAAGAACACAATTGACACTATGTACAAACGTACGAGAATTAATTATGAACTGTACAAACATGCTTAGAAGAATCAAATAAGCTATCTTAAGTTAGTGTATTGGTTTTATTATATATGCCAATAATACTGAAATTCTAATACATGTGTCGTATTTAATAACTACACTTATACGAATAATACTTTCTAAGATCAAATTTAATGTTGCTTCATAGAAACAATTACATGTGGTATAATATGTAATTCATGTCATAGAATTACCAAAAGTATATAAATACAAAGCTAATATAGATCTACCTAAATTGTTTAACGATAATTTTAAATTAAATATAATACTATGTTTTCTTCATAATACAACTTTGTAATGTATGAAGCGTTAACATCTGTCAATTTCATACATTACAAATAACACTGTCACATATACATAATATGATTTTTCTTAACATTGCACCTTGAATATGTACACTGGTTAGCTGGTACATAATGCCAACTGCATTAAGCTTGTATACGTACCATTTTTGTGCAATAATAGTTTTATTATTATTACCATTATACATTAGACAGTTTATTTCTAAATCTATACAAATTATTGATTTTGGGCACGCGATGTCCGAGACCCCTTTTGAATATGTGACTAAACTCCTCTTCGTATATCGTCTTAAGGTCGCCATCGCAGCTTTGCAAACGTACTTTGCATCTGTTCATAGCAAAATAGATCTCATTCGCGATCAGATCTGGTTTACAAGTCGAATGTGGGACTTCTGTTACAAGTTTAAAGCCAGACTTATCCACAATACAACGTCCCACACAGGGTCTGTAGTTGACGCATTTCCACACGGTCGTCCCGTTCTTATGCTCCCGTTTCAAGTTGTACCGATAACCATTTCGTAGTAGCAGCTGTCCTCCTCTCTCGGATCTTATGTATTGAATATCCGTTTCTATAAAAATAATTAATTGTTTCAGGCGTTACTTTGCGGAAATCCATATTAAAGAAAATTATTTAAAATTATTTTGCTTATAATTCCCGCTACATTAGATGTGACCACACGTATCCTGATGAAGTTATTGCAAGTTGGTGGAGGTTATTTTCCTTCATCGACCTAATGTAGCGGGAATTATAAGCAAAATAATTTTAAATAAATTCCTTTAATAATTATCGATATCAAAAATAGTGATAAATTTATTAAATTTACAAGAATAATAAAACATATTTTAAAATAAATTACAAACGCAATAAAAGATGAAAATGTTTAATTTATTAAATTAATTAATGTAGTTCAATAAAACAATAAGACAAAATGAATGAACTTACAAGTGTTGTACAGCGAAACTGAAACGCTGTCTATGAACGTAAAAACTTGATTCAACGCAAAATATTCTCGAAGTGTTAATCACTTTTTTTCAGACACGTCAATTTCTTTACTGCTCTCAGAGTTGGTATGCGGTCTTCGTGTCCGGCAGCGATCAGACTTTGAAATTCCTCATAGTAGACCGCGTTGACATCGCTCCCATAGTTCTGCAGTCTGCTTTTACATTTATTTAAAGCGAAACATATCTCATTGGCTATAGTGTCTGGTTTACAGACAGAATGCTCGTTTCCTTGGAGTATTCTGAAGCCAGTCTTGTCGATCACGAGAGAGGCTCTGCATCTTCTCTTGATGCATCTCCAAATTGTGGCGCTGTCTTTTCTACGTCGATGGAACGTGTACCGGTAGCCGTCGCACAACACCTTTCTCCCGCCCCTCGTGGATGTAATGTAGCGAATATTAGATTTTTCTAGAAAGAAAAGTAAACTTAAATCAGTACGCAAATTATCTCATATACAGTGGTACCTCGATAGAAGAGTGTTTGAGATACGAGGAATCGCACACTACACCGCTGCACACGACCCCAACATGCGCCCCGATCTACATTCGCAGCTTTGAGATACGAGCAATTTGACATACGAGCAAGGTTACGAAACGAATTAAACTCGTATGTCGAAGTACCAGGTGTATTTAAATAAATGCCAAACAACTAGAATTAAATGTATGACACGCGTATCTCACAAAGATCTTCAGCAACTCCTGCGTCGTTTGCCGACAAAATTAAAATCGAAATAAAACCCCATTAAATAACTAATAAATATATTCTTTAAACTCTTATAACAACACTGCTAAACATAGTGGAACTACACATCAGTTTTAACTAAATTGACGGTAGTCAGAGATATAGGACAAATATTATTAAAAATCTTAGTACATGTAAATATAAACAAATAAAAAATGTATTTATGTATTTCTGATGGTATACATTAGTTTAGTGACAGCTCTCAAAGCCGGTATCCTTTGACAACCAGCACGTATTAAATCACTAAACTCCTCCTCATAAATCACGTTCACATCGTCATTGGAATTCCTAAATCTCATTTTGCATCTGCTTAAAGCGAAGTAAATTTCATTTCCAATTCTATCCCGCTTACATTTCGCATGTTCACTTTCTTGTAATACGCTGAAGCCTGATTTGTCCAACACAATTGTTGTTTCGCACGACCGGTCTGCGCATCTCCACACCGTGTTACCGTTCTTTCTTTGAACGTAGCTCTTCGTGTAACGATAACCACCATAAAGCATGACCTGCCCGCCTCTAGAAGATGAAGTATACTGAATACCACTTTTGTCTAAAAATAAATTAATAAATATATTAATCGTTCTATGCAAGTAGATAAAAAGCTTTAGATACAATTCATTATATCAGATGAATCAAATTGAAGATTGGAGCCGGAAATGAAGGCATACTAGCCTAATGCCATACACATTATTATATTTGGGTAAAGGTTTTTGTCTGGCAATCCAATTACAAAGAAAAACAGTCTTTTTTCCCGCACCCAAGGAGGGTAAATTTATAAGAAACTACCTTTTACCAGCAGCTTCGCTCGCATTTAAGTCATTAAATAAGTATCAGAGATCATTTCAATAGAAATGAATCAATATGATTCCAAACAGCTGAAACTATAGTAAAAAATATTTTTTTTTAAATAAAAAGTATCCTATGTTACTTCTAGTACCTCCAAAAATATGTGTACAAAACTTCATGATGATCGGTTAAGTAGTTGTTGCGTGAAAACGTAACAAACAGACTCACATTCACATTTATAATATCAGTAGATTAATAGAACAATGTTATATATACACAATATAAAGATAGAGAAGTGTTAAAATGTAAAAAGAACTGTTTAATATATCAAATTTATTATTATAAATAACATTTAACTTAAATTAAATAGTTCAATTATAACAAAAACTAAACAACTTTTTAGACCCAAAATAAAGAAAACTTCGCGTTTAAAAAAAGAACTCCTCTTTTGTTTAATATTTTCTTAATATAATATTATGTTAGACATTTATTTGGAATATTGATTTGGAACGAATTTAAAACCGAACACAAAAATACAATTTGAGTTTCCTATATTTTCATATACTTCCCGTCTAGAATAACGTGCGGTTGTGGCTCATGATTGTGTACAATACTACCATCAATTAAATCGCCATTTTCAGATATTAACAAGAAAGCCTTACAGCGTTTTCTATAATATTTTGAGCATTTATATCGCTCCCCTTGAGCGGTCACCTGTCTCTTACTGAACGTGTGTCCGTTTAATAAAATCAACATAACTCCTTTACTTGACTCGATGTATTGAACTGTAACAAATAAAAATTACAATTTAATAAACTACCCACTTCATTAGGCATTTTGACGGGTCTCTGTAGCTAGCGTTGCCGGGCGTCCGGATAAAGCCGGACATGATTAGGGTTTCTGATTACAGCCAAAATAAACGGTGTCCGGCTGGTAAGAAGAATTTAAAAATGTTGATCTAGAATTTAATTTTGACTGATTAATAATATAGCACTTAGACTGATTTGGCATAAGTTTTTTGTCGTTTTAACACTAAGGACATGAAATCCTCCTCAATAATGTTGTATATGAAGGTACTTGTGAAATAAAATAAAAGTCAGTTGACATCTAGCATGCACGGTCGTTTCACTGCTCCCGAACACAACATGGTGTCAGGTGTGGGGTTGAATTTAAAGCAGTGAGAATTGAATAGTAATAATAATAATAATGCAATGTAATAACGGTGCAAAAAATGCAATGTCAGTTCAACAACCGCCGCCGATGGCCGGAGACGGCAACTTGGCGGACAACTGGCGCGTGTGGAAGAGGACTTTCGACTGGTATTTGATTGCATCAGGGCGCGAGCTGGAGGAAGCTGAGTCGTGGTGTCGCGCGGCGGAGGCGGCAGGCGACCAAGCTGGCGCTGTGCGGGTGACGCCGGCCCCGAGATGGAGGCCGCTGCGGTCAGCACGCGCTCAACTTCACACACGGCGCGAGGGCGAGGGGCTCGCAGGAACGAGCGCGCTCAGCGTTGTGTTAAGTGTGATGGTGTTCATGCCAAATACAGATGTCCCGCGTTTCGAGTTAAGTGCCACAAATGTGATAATAGGGGGCATTATGCTAAGTGTTGTGAGAAAGTGCTGCGAAACACGCACGAAGTAGATCATTCCGGGAATGAACTGGAACAACTCCTAGTCGATAATATCGAGGTAAATAGTGTGAATTCTAGGGGTTGGCATCAAACTTTATTGGTCAATGGGGTCAGTGTGTCATTTAAATTAGATAGTGGGGCCGACGCTTGTATTATGTCAATGGGTAGTTTCAAATCGGCCGGTTTTAGTACAAATTTACTGACGCCGACTA